>OZ022334.1:16864979-17113186 GCA_963989225.1 Dromius quadrimaculatus
TGTAGATGACATCAATTTGTTTGTTATCATTAGAATTTGTGGCTATAAATTGAGTGAAGTTAGTTAGATTCGTGGAAGTAGACCTACCTTGCATAAATCCATGTTGAATGGGAGTAATTAGATTACATAAATGATGATATATATATTGGTATAAAAATTTTTCTAGACATTTCGCAACACTGGATAGTATGGAGATAGGCCTATAGTTTCTAATATCATGTGGATCACCTGATTTGAGAATTGGACAGATACGAGAACGTTTCAGCACAGAAGGAAAAGTGTTTGCTCTAACACTCATATTGAATAGTATATGAAAAGGTCTTACAAATATATCACGGCAGCCTCTCAAAATATAAGCTGGAAGATTGTTCGGTCCAGGTTAACAACAAGCTTTCACGCTATCAATCGCACTAATAATGTTATCTTTAGTAATATTCAAAATAGAGAAAAAGTTCGATGTTAAGAATTCGCTTGAAATACGTGAATAATCAGTGTTGCCGGTATTTCGATAAATACTCTAGAAATAATCAGCAAAACCTTATATGTAGAGGTTCTTAACTGATTCTGTGTTGAATGTTGTATATATTGGTAACCTTGGGTCCTTTTGTTCTATTTCTGTTTTAACTTCGTTTTTGTCCATACTAGGATGCAAATTCTCAATTATCACACGATATGCACAATCCTGATTCATTTGGTAGGTGTGGAATTTTATATTCTTGTCTGTGAATAATCTAGCAGTCTCGCTGTATTTGTCAACTTTTGTTATCTGTAGTCTAATTTGATTTCCGGTTGTGGTTTTGATGAAGTAGTTATCTTTGGCAACGGTGTCGATTATGTTAGGTAGCAGTTTAGCATCGACAACATTAGGTACGAGTATTATAGGTGGTTTTGCTGGATTGTTTTCTTCAGGTGCTTCACTGTCAATGTTACTGCTATAATAGTCATTTGATTCCATGAAAGGCAGAATAATTTACTCCCAGAGTAAATAAAATTCACTCTGTTATTATTAACCATCATTGGGCATCAAGAATATATTTTTTTCAATATAAAGATCATAGACATAATCCCTCAATCATTCCTTGACCTTCGATAACCATTTTATTTATTAATTCTACGCATGTAGTGCTTCACACTTATTATCTAACTTATGACTGGGAATTACTCACTAATTTTTATCAAACCTAATCACTCGGATAAAAATTTATCTTGAGATTTATTGCTCTCCGTTGACGTTGTGAAAAATAATTTAAAATGCTTGTTTGAATATGGCTCTAGTTCAAAGAGCTACATCATAAGATCTAGTGCATCTTCGAAAAGAAGCACCATTCAAGATGTTCAAATTCACTGCAATCGTCCTGCTGGTAGCTGTCGTCTATTTCACTGCTGCAGAACATAGTAAGTTTTTGAATTTTCATCCTCTGTATACCACCATTTTACGTGCAACATATCAACGAATGTTGTGACCAAACATAATACTTATCCTAGGCACAAGTTGTTTTGGTCTTCCGATTACCCTCAGATAACTAAAATGTTCAATTTTGTTGCAGATATTGATGAGGGGCCGGTTTATGCTGCCCACAAGCGTCTAGCCAGGGCAACATGTGATTTACTTAGTGCTTCGGTAGCAGGAATTTCGGTAAATAATGCTGCTTGTGCTGCCCATTGTCTCGTTATGGGTAGAGGGTTCAAGGCAGGAAGATGCATTGATGGTATTTGCCATTGTCGCAAATAGCTTCAAAATATATTCTTATAATAATAATGTATAATTTTCAATAAAATCAGTTTTATTCGAATATAATGATGTTTTTCATTCATTTGGTTGGAGTTCGAAATTCATTTATATTACTTAATCAAACAAGTATTATGTACAAATGAATTCAATAAAAATTTTATCACGGAAGTTCAATAATCAAGATTAATATTGAAGAAAGTGTTAACATGATCAATGATATATCTCTACTGAATACATTGCAAACCAGTGGATATAACACCTGGCAAAAAATCACATTCCAAAAGAGAGACGTACTTACTGAAAATTTTTGACTATAATAATTGTCAAGACTCATAGGCTGGTACCACGAGCTCTGTTTTTGGCGCTACTGAGAGCGTTGTGTCAAGATATGTTTCAACGCAATTAGAATTTTCCCAAATACTATAGAAAATAATCTTCAGATACAAATTACAGAAAACCCATATGTCTACAAAATTTATTTGAATATTTTCCTTTAAAATGGCTTGAAATATTTATATGTCCTTAAAACTCTTCTTAAAATAACACTGCTAGTATAGCCAAAAACAGAGCTTGTGGTACCAGCCATATTATTTTACTCCTCTGTAATAGTTACACTTGATTTGTGGAATATTTGTCTTGAAACTTGTTTTTGTTATATTCATGTGGATGTAGATTATTAAAATTTAGTTTTTTTCGTTGAGAAATTTTTATGACATGTTTGGACCTTGGTACTGTGTGCGTTGCAGAAACAAGACATCGTCCTGATGTGTTATATTAATTGGGGATGTATGAGTGAGGGTGTGAGCGGATAGTGAGTTTTGATGGATAGGGATAGGCTTGAACGTTTGCGGGGTGAATTGGAGATATTATTCACGTGATCTGTATTAACTTGGCAATGCAGCAAAAAGCCACGTGCTTGCCACTTTGCTATAGCAGTGCAACGTTGCCGTGTCAATTCACTGCGAGTAAAAATTTATTCAATCAGGTAATTTAAATTTCATTTCAATTTTTCTTTTCAGAATGAGCAGTAACATTATTATTATTATTATTATCATTTTAAATCCTTTAATACCCTTACGGGTGTCAGGATTGACTATTAATTTTAGTTCATATTATTTACGAAGTCTTTCCACTCCTTTCGATTTTTTGCCATTCTCTTTGCCTCTTGGGTGCTGATGTTGTTCCTTCTTAGTATTTCTTCCACTATATCTTGCCATGTTTTGGCTGGTCTTCCTCTTCTTTTTTCTTTCACTATTTTGGAGTTCCATACTTGTTTGGTTTGTCGAGTTTCCGGCATTCTTATTAGGTGACCGTACCATGCAGCTTGTTTCTTTTCAATGGTGGTTTGAATACTTTCAATTTCTAGACTAGCTCTTACATGTTCATTTCTGATTTTGTCCATCCTTGTAACCCCTTCTACTCTTCTTAGGAATCTCATTCCACTCGCTTGTATTTTACTCTTAAGTCTATTATTCATCTTCCATGACTCACTTCCATATATTAATGTTGGTCTATACATTGTTTTGTGAAGTGTCATCTTAGTTCCCTTAGATATCTGTTTATTGTTCAATATTGTTTTGTTTATTGAGTAATAGCTTTTATTCGCGTTGAGTATTCTTTGATTTATTTCTTCTTCAATTCCTCCTCTATTATGTATAACAGCTCCAAGGTATGTGGAAGTTTCCACTTGTTCTATCTCTTTCCCGTTCATTGTTACGTTTGCTTCTATGTCTTCTTTTGCTATTACCATTACTTTTGTTTTTTCTATGTTCACTTTCATGTTGTGCTTTGTGAGTTCTTCATTCCACACGTTCAGGTTGTGTTGCATATCGTTTTCGTTTTTTGCCAGAATTGCCAGATCATCCGCAAAAGCGCACTCTGCTATTGATATCCTGGCTAGTTTATGGTAGCCAACATCTACTCTCTTTATTTTGGTCTTTATGTTCTTTATTATATTGTCCAGGAAAATTATAAATAGTATAGGGTTCAAGGCTCCTCCTTGCCTAAGTCCTTGTGTTGTAATAAATTCTGATGAGGTCTCATTTCCAGTTCTTATATAATTTGAGGTATTACTATATATATTCTTTATCGCATTTGTAAGTTCCTCACTTATTCCTCTCTTTCTTAATATTTCCCACATTTTTTTTCTAGGGACTCTATCGAAGGCTTTTTCTAGGTCGACAAATGTTATGTAGAGCTTTTTATTTTGTTTCATTACTATTTCTGTCAATGTTCTGATGGTAAAGGTATGATCTTGGGTTGAGTGTCCCTTCCTGAAGCCACTTTGCGCGGGTTCGATGTTTAATTCTATTTTTCTTCTTAATTTGTTTTCCAATATGGATTCATAAATTTTAGCCGCTGTGCATAGGAGTGATATTCCTCTATAATTGCTACATTTCTTGCTATCGCCTTTTTTATGTATCGGAAATATCACCGCCTTTTCCCAGTCTGTTGGGATTTTTCCTGTTTTCCATATTTGGTTAAGCATGATTGATAATATTTGCTCTCCATGTTCCCCTATAAACTTCAGCTGTTCTGCCTTTATCATGTCATGTCCCGGAGCTTTACCGTTTCTAAGTTTCTGTAGTATTGTCTTCATTTCGTCATACGTGATATTTTCTGTTTCGTTATTAATTTCGTTGTTTGATTCTTGATGATCTCTTACGTCCATGACTTGATCTTCCTCTAATAGCTCTTGGAAGTGTTCTCTCCATCTTTCCATTATTAACTCATATTCTTTTAATATATTTCCCTGTTTATCTTGTATTTGTTTTAGTATAACTTGTTTTTGTTTTTTGCATGTTTTCAATGTTTTGTAGAATAGTTTCTGGTTTTCCTTGTAGTTGATTTCCATTGTTTTTCCGAATTCTTCCCATGCCTTTAACTTGGATTGTTTTATAGTTTGTTTTACTTTTGTTCTTTGTATTTTATACTCTTTGTAGTCTTCTTCCTTTTTTGTACTTAGGTATTTCTTCCATTTTTGTTTTTTCATTTTAATTACTTCTTTTACTTCTTTATTCCACCAGTGTGTCTGTGTGATGTTTCTTGTGTTTTTATTAGTTCCGCATGTTTCTTTTGTTGCCTCTTGTATTATCTGTTTAAACGTTTTCCACATTTCTTCTATATTTTCTTGATTTGGAATTGGTGTTTTTATTATCAGTTCGCCAATTGAGCAGTAACATACTTGTTTATTTTTGTATCATTTTTTCTGAAAGAAACATTCGGATAGAAATTAGAAACGTCAAAATGAAAATAAATTTACAGAATAGAAACCAATGCGATTCATCTAAGTAATGTTATATTTTGGCCTTATTTCACCATCTGAGACAGCCTTTGAAACAATAAGTGAATAATGCTGGTCATTTCCATCTGTTCATATTGTATAATGCTTTGAACATCATGGCCAGATACATTTAATAGTATATTATGCTACAAGGATCGAAAGACTGCCATTTTTGTCCAGGATGAATTTGGCTGCATTCGGTGAAGATGAGGGCAAAGTCCGAGGCAGTGAGAA
This sequence comes from Dromius quadrimaculatus, assembly GCA_963989225.1. Lineage (NCBI taxonomy): Eukaryota > Metazoa > Arthropoda > Insecta > Coleoptera > Carabidae > Dromius > Dromius quadrimaculatus. The sequence continues at coordinate 16,870,229 of OZ022334.1, forward strand.
GTATGAGGCAGAGGCGAGGGCGAAGTACGAGGCGATGGCAAGGGCGAAGTACGAGGCGAAGGCGGTGGCGAAGTACGAGGCAGAGGCGAGGGCGAAGTACGAGGCGAAGGCGGGGGCGAAGCACGAGACGAAGACGAGGGCAAAGCCTTAGGCGTAGCTCCGTGCAGCCAAATTTGTTCGCGACAATAATGACAGTCGTTCAGTGTTCGTGTTGCATACGATACTTTTTGTAACAAGTGCACCGAACTTCTCCCATTACTGAGCTTTTTAAATAAATTTGGATGTATTGAAACTATCTTATCGATTTGACGAACAGATTTTTGCAAATGCAATCACATTACAGTTAACTAATACAATGAAACATAACTTACATGATTTATTTTATAGATTGATATCTTACACATTCTCGTGCTAGCCCGTTCACAATAAATGCACATATTATAACGAACACATTCTATAATAAAAATTTCCTCCAGATATCAATTTGACATATATCCATGGTATAAAAAAATACAACGGCATCCATGATCCATGATCTACAATTTTATTTCCACCCGGCGGACAAAAATATCCATTAATTCCTAGTCAACAGAGAATAGTTGAAAATTGTTACCATGGTTTGGAATTGAGAACTTTCGAAGCAGAAGACAGCTCAGTCATAGGGTACTTTCGGTGTACGTGTTATAAAAAATACATTCCATTCATCAAACACTTCCTGGATAGCCGCCTACACATATCTACATATCTACATAAATCATCGAATAGATCATTCCTTACTTGTCCACCTCCTCATATTGTTATGATTCCTTCACATCCTTAATTCGTGTAACAGTCACACAGATTCTTATCGAAGCCGTTGAATAAGTTGAACAATCACAACTCCGCATCATCCAAGTACATCAAAGAACATATGGTACGTAATTTTTCGTTCGCGATTCACGTCTATCGCATTTAATTTGTTTCTATGATACGCAAACGGACCCATAAATACAAAATTGGGTGAATCAATTAAGCTCTATTTTGAAATACTACTCTGGAAAATTGAGATTCCTGATAGCATCCAGACTGGAGTTGAAAAGGCTCAAATATACGCCGAACTGTTTCGAGAGACTATATATCTTAACAAATTATCCTTCACTTTGAGAAATTAGAATTCAAAAAAACATACAACTTCCAATCACATTGTGTATTGAACTCCAGTTTTCTAGAATAATGAGAAATATCCTATAAATCTGTTGACCGCCAGTGACTACGTGACGAATATTTGTAGGACAATAATTTTTAAAGTAGCAGATCCATGAAATAAAATTTGATACATCACTTAAGCCTAGTTTTGGCATACTATTTGGGAAATTGAGATCTGTAATATTATCTTTCTAGACTGAGGTTACGAACGTTTGGGTGTACGCTGAACTGTTCGAGATACGATATACTTTTATAAATTGTCCTGCATAATAAGAAGCCATCGATTCTTAATCTTTACTTTCATTTAATTGGAGTACTCAGCTTGTGTATCAAATTTGAGCATCCTGGGATAACAAAAAGTATTCCATGCTTTTGATGACCACCAATAGGTACGTATTGAAATATAATATATAATTTGTGGCCTAATAAACTCTGAAAAAGCAACGCTAAAACAATAAAATTTGAACATTCTATGAAATTGATACTCACATGCTATCCTGACAAACTGATACCTGGAATGTCATCCAGATCAGAGGCTATAAGGATTAAGATATACAGGGTGAGTCTGAGAAGACGCTCCCCCTCCATCAAACTTTCTTGTTATGAATAAAAGATTAGAATAGTTCATATAAAAGTTTTGTCATTCAGAATATCATATTTGATGGTGTAGGTAGAAATGATTAATAAAGTCAGGTCTACAGAATACGACTATCAAATTTATTTTTCCATTTTTTCTTCAACGATGTATCAGCTTTCTTGATTGTATTTAAAAAGATTCAAAAAAGATGAGAAAATTGAGAAATATAAGGAATAATTTTTATACAAATATTATAGGTGGCTAATAAGAATAAATAAAAGTAAACAATTGAATTGATGGTCAAAAAGTATACATATATGTTTCTTATTCATATCCCATATTTTGTGATCAACAGAAAAAGAGTTTCAAAATATTTATCAAGAATGAATCAATTGATATGATTCTAATAAATGACAAATCAACTGGAATCATAGGAGCAGAAAAAATTTACTGGTTCAATTGAAAAACCAGAATCAGATACGTCTGATGTTATAATAAATGGAAAAATGGAAATTAAGGTTTTGGCTTCTGTTTATGACTATCCCCATATCAGTACCAGAGATTTATCAAATTATTTGTATAAGAGATTGATAAAGTAAAACTCCTTGCCTAATGCTATTGAAAATTCCATGTCGATCACATTATTTAGAAAAAAATTGAAAAGCTACGTGCCTATTGTATCAATAGTTTCAAGTTTTTTTCTTCAATATGTATGTTATGATTAGCCATGTATATAAGCAGGGTGTTACAAAACAGGGTTGCAAAAATTCAGTGGCATATACATTTCGATGTGCTGATTCACAATCAACAAGTATTTTCTCAAAATTCGTAGAATGTGTGCTCCACGAAGAGTACATTTTTAGTGCCACCGATCGACACGAAATTCACAATGAAGCTGATGAATGAGTATTTGGACCACGTAATCATGTTGAATAATATATTTGAATTCTGGCATTTTGTAATAATATCTAAGTCTCACTGATCATAAAATGGAGTAGTTGAATATGCTCTTGAATTACGTGGTTGAGATACTCATTTATGAGCTTCATTAAGAATTTCGTATCGACCAGGGGCACCAGAAATAATCTCTTCTTGAAACACAAATTTTACGAATTGTGAAAAACTTTACTACTTTTGAAAAAATTCTTTTTGAGTGTGAATCAGCATATCGAAATATATATACCACAAGATTTTTTCTACCTTTTCTCTCTCATATATATATATATATATATATATATATATATATATATATATATATATATATATATATATATATATATATATATATACATATATATATATATATATATATATATATATATATATATTTGTTGGTGAAGTTGAAAGTCTAACGTGGCCCCCCCTTTCGTGACGAATGGCCGACCAATGGGTACACTCCGGAAGAGCTTATGCGGATTCATATGGTACAACTACCATAGTCCTTGATTTTAGGAGCAATTCAGTTCATCATTTGGTTTAGATTCTATAATTATGCACTACTACTTTGAAATTCAATAGCCTTGACGTTATTAGATGCTCGCTTGAGTTAAATCGCCTGTGATTCGATTAATTGTATCAGATTTGTTACGTTCCAATTTCGCACCTTGTTCCTATTTTTCCATTTTCCATATCCTAGACTGCTATCCATTCATTGAGCTACAATTTGAGAATATTGATAATTGTTATTTCAAATTGAATCAGATTCTACTTACAAAGCATTTGTTATTGTAGTTTGACGGATCGATAAATAGTTTTTAATTGAGTTGTCGTTCGGACAAGTCCAAGAGCTTTTGAATTTTAGTTGAAATAGTTGCCGTAGGGGTCACTAGCAGACAGCGCGAATTCAGATATTGTCAAATGATTGAACGCATTTTTATTTGAAAGTTAAAATTACATTCAAATCATATTTAACAACACTCAGCACATAATATAGAAACATTAGAATAAAATAGCACTCACAATAAAATTCCTTTACCCTAATAATCCTTTTTCCCGCCATTCCCTCTTCTCTCTTTAATTCTCTCAATTAGCTGAAACCAATAGTATTACTGGAAGTTAAATAAAAACGGCGAAAAAGATGAATTAAGTTAAGTCGAGGCAGAAAAGTGCTAGAGAACAGAAGGTCGCGCCATAAAGTTTTTGTTGCGCCGATTTTATTTAATATTTTGAATGTTCAAAGCCGCATTTGCGGAATTAAAAATTGAATCAGCGATTGCTCCGGTCGCGTAAAGTGTCGTGGAACCAGTCCGCGATCGACCGCGAGGAGCCACAGAGCGGATATCCTGGTGGTCAGACTCTTAAGCGAAATGCACAGGAAAACAACACTTGTCATTAAAGATATAGAAGAAGATATTACAAAAGTAAATATCGAAGAAGCCATTAAAAACCACATAGGCGTAAGTGATACTGAACTGAATATAACAGTAACTCCTGCCTACTCGGGTACTAACACAGCATTTATAACAATAGCAGAAAAATACGCTGACGACCTTCTAAGGAAAAGCGGTGGAAAACTAAAAATAGGGTGGGTCAAATGCCGGATACGACGCATGATCAAGCCTAGACAATGCTACAAGTGCTACGGCTATGAGCATAGTCTGGAAAAATGCGAGGGCGAAGACAAAAGCAGCAGGTGCAAGAAATGTGCGGAAGAGGGTCACAATGCTAAGAATTTCAATAACCCTGTTAAGAAATGCCTGAGCTGCAACAGAGATGGACATCAGACGGGCAGTGGCAAATGCCCAATTTTCAGGAAAGCCCTGAAGGAGGGACTGAGGCAGAAGCAGAACTAAAAATACTGCAACTGTACATCGGCAGAAGCTGGGGAGCACTCGACTTACTGCTCGCCACTGCCGCTGGAAACAGCGCCGACGTGCTGGCAATAAGCGAGCCTACAAAGAAAAAAGGAGAACAATGGTATCGTGACGAAAGAAATGACGCTGCCATTGGAATACTAAACAGGGAAATTAGAATTAGGAACACAGGGAAAGGACAAGGCTACGTCTGGGTCCAATGGGAAGATACTGCTCTATATAGCTGTTACTCCCCACCTAATTGCAGCCTAGAAGAATACTTGCGTTTCTTGGACGACCTGCAAGAAAGCATTAGAAACAAAAGAACAAAGGAAATTATAATAGCAGGGGTTTTCAATGCTAAAGCTACAGAATGGGGTAGCCCTCAAAACGAACCCAGAGGAGAAGAACTCACGAAGTGGGCGGCGGCATTAAATTTGACCATTATGAACGATGGGAAAACTCCAACGTTTCAAAGAGGCCCATCTGAATCAATCATAGACCTAACATGGGCTATCGCTGAGGCAGCACGAAAAATACAGAACTGCATAGTCCTCGGAAAAGAAATGCTTAGTCTACATAACTGCATCCAATTTACCATGGGTGACGTAAACAAGAAGACAAACAGGACTGTTAAGGGATGGAACATCAAAGGATGCACAAAAGAAAAAATTAAACAAGCGATGCAAAAAGAAATGGAAAGAGAGATAGAAACGCAAGAACAACTACAAGACGCTCTAGTTGATATATGCGATGACACAATGGAGAAGCGAGGACAACATAAGCGTCCGCCGGTATACTGGTGGAATGACCAAATAAAACACCTTCGACGAACAGCCCTAAAGAAAAGGAGAATTTACCAACGGAAAAAAAAACGGCAAGGAGCAGAAGACAGTACCGTAGAACGCAACGAAGCAAAGGAAGCTAGAAAGGAACTAAGGAGTGCAATAACTAAGGCTAAAAGAAAATGCTGGCAGGATATCTTAAACGAACTAGACAGAAATATATGGGGAGAGGGGTATCAGATCTTTGTGAAGAGAGTTAGAAAACGAGAAATACCGCAAGTAGTGGAAAAACAAAAAATGGAACAGATAGTAAAAGAGCTATTCCCCAGCACCAAAAAATAAACTGGATAATAACGGAAGAGTATGAAGTAGAAGCACCGCAGATAACGGAAGACGAACTGAGGGCAGCAGCTATGAGAGTAAAAGAAAAAAAGGCACCAGGCCCTGATGGCATTCCACCAGAGATGGTCAAAGCAGTAACGTTGGAATATACAATAAAAGTCCTCCAGGTACTAAACAGACTGCTCGAAAACAGGATATTTCCAGAGGAGTGGAAAACCGCAAAGCTTGTTCTCATGAAAAAACCAGGGAAAAATACAGAAGAACCATCAGCATACAGGCCGTTATGCCTCCTAGACGCTATGGGGAAACTGTACGAACAAGTAATTTGCAACAGACTGAGGATGGAAATGGAAGAAAAAAATGGCCTATCAGGCAATCAGTATGGCTTCCGACAGGGCTGCAGCACCGAGGATGCGATAAGGAAAGTATTAGAAATAGGAAACGAGGCAAGAAGGGGCAGGTGGCGCACAAAGAAACTGTGCGTTCTGCTCACATTCGACGTGAAGAATGCATTTAATTCGGCGTCGTGGAGATGGATTATCAAAGAACTGAAAAGAATGGGTACATCCCCATACCTAGTGAGCATAATAAAACAGTATCTCACAAACCGACGAATACTGGTAGATTGCAAAGAAGGAGGATTAGAAATAAATATCTCTAGCGGAGTGCCTTAAGGATCAATCTTGGGGCCGACGCTCTGGAATGTAATGTACGATCAAATACTGAGAATTGAAGCACCCACTGGCGTTGAGCTGGTCACCTACGCCGACGATCTAGCCTTGGTAGTAGTAGCTAAAACATTGGAAGAGCTGGCTGGAAAGACTAACAGCATGGGCGAAAAGATAAACGAGTGGCTGACAGAGAGAAACCTTGAATTGGCCCCTCAAAAGACTGAAGCTATAATGCTGTCTGGACATAGAAAGAAAGGAGATATTTCCTTCAACATAAAAGGACAAATTATCAAACCCAGAAGCACCATTACGTACTTAGGGCTGGAAATAAGCGAAAACAATAAGTTTGGAAAACATGTCGAAAAAGTCGCCAACAGGGCAAGCAAAGTAAGCACTGCCTTAACCAAAATAAGGCTCAATATAGGAGGTCCAAAAAGCAGCAAAAGAAGAGTCTACGGATACGTGACAACGTCAAATAGGAAAAAACTTGCCTCAGTACAGAGAAAGTCAGCACTGCGCGTAATTAGCGGCTACCGCACGATACCAGAGAATTCGGCGCTCGTTCTAGCAGGTACTGCTCCCGTAGAACTTATTGCAAGAGCAAGATCCAAAAGGAACAACAACGGGGAGAAGTTGAGTAAGCGAGAGAGGGACATCGAAGTGATGAAAGAATGGAAAAAGAGATGGAGTGGAAGTGAAACTGGAGCATGGACAAAAAGATTGATCCCCGACCTAGAAGCATGGGTGCAAAGAGAACACGGAGAGCTAGATTATCACTTGACGCAAATCCTAACAGGACACGGAAGCTTCCAAAGCTATTTACAAAAAATCAAGAAAACAGATAAAAGCACATGCAAGCTATGCAAGGCAGAACCTGATACGGCAGAACATACGTTCTTCAGATGCCCAGGATACACCGGCGAAAGAACCAAACTTATGAGAATAGCAGGGCAAGTAACTCCAGAAAACTTGATAAAAGTAATGATGAGTAGTGAAGAAAAATGGAATGAAGTAAAGAAATTTGCAAAGACAATCCTCACACAGAAAGAGGCAGACCGAACTAAGAAGATGCTATTAATCTTCGGATAGCAACAGTTATTGAACAATTGTGGAAAACATTGCCGATAGCTGCGGGGCTGAAAGGGAGGGGGTTTTAGTCAGTAAGAATCTGACATATCCCTAGAGCCCGGCAGCTCTAAGGAATCTTGCAGAAGATTTTCCCCCTAACCTCGTTAAAAAAAAAAAAAGTCCGCGATCGAGCAGCCCATTGTGGGGTTTTTTTCTTGAACTTACGCCCGCGACCTCGTGTTGCGAGAACCGCCAAGTCAATCAAGGCGAGGTCCTAGACGCGCGCCAGGCACGCAGTGACGCGAGTACCGACTCCTGGATCCTGAAGACCATCCCAGGATTCTTAAACTTGACGCCATCCCTTGACCGACTTTGGGCCGACGCCTTCACCAAAGCCAGTCGATGTCAAGCCATTGTTCCAGAGGCCTAGTGGTGACAGCTAAGTGAGCCATCCTTTTTTTTGTTATTTTGTTCATTTGTGGTGCTTCTAGGGCAGTTACGAGCATAATATATATTTTCTTGTTTTACTCTTCTACGTTACTGTCAAACGCCCCTTGGGCACAGTGGTTGTGGCGCAGTAGCTGGTACGTGCGCTATACGTCGAATTTATGAGGCGCAATCGATTGAGCTAAGCCCATTATTACGTTTTCTGTGAGCTTCGGCGAGTGTAGGGCTAGACGTATAGGCATCGTTTTCTTTTGTTGTTGTTTTTTTGGGATTGCGCGCTGTCTGCCAAGGTGCGTTGTTTGCATTTTAGCCTTCAGCTAGTACTTGTTTTTTTGTATTCAATATTAAATTCATTCGCTTATTAATTAGTTATTCATTTTTTTGTTGGTAAACTCAGATTCAGTTTATTGCTCATATTTTGTTTAACCTTTATTATTCCTTTTTCTTGCTATTAAAGTCATTCAATTTGTTTAGATTAAATTGTAGATTGTTTTATTTGTTCGTGGAAAGACAAGCCCTACCTGTTCTCTTTCAGAGCATTTAGCTACCCTTGGCTCTGTTTGAAGGCGCAATACTTGGTAAGTGAATAACTAGTTTGACCACTTGGTTAATGCTGAAGGCCATCGTATGGTCACACCGTTCCGTTAACCCTTGTCCGACCCAATACCTTTTATTGCAGGTACTTTCGTTGTTGTGTGCCCTGCGGACAAAAAGACGATATCGTGGCGCCCTGGGTGTGCCCGAAGCCTAGTTTCATGACGCCTCACTCAACCTACGATCTCCCTGAGATTAAGAGCAATCACGTATCATAAACGGCGATTTTGTTTTGAGACGTTAAATCGGTTTTGAACGTAATAAATTTTGGAATTATTCATTATTCAATACTCCTACTTCTAATGTTCATGCATTGATGACATTCTGTGATTGATACTCGAATTTAATACTATCCTGTCTAGAACAGCATTGGTACTCACGGTTGCAATTTTGTTTGAGAAATAAAACTAGGTCTATGTTGACGGAAGTTTCTGAGTTCTGCGATATTTCCCCTATCTTCCTCGTTGTTTGGGCTCGTTGGCCAGCCTGTGTTGGATATCGTTTGGTCAACTGGCGCCCTCACGGATTATTGATATGTTTTAGATTCGCTTAATTGGGTTTCCACCCCGATCCATCTCCACTGTAGCCTCTAGCCGGTGTCCAGCTTAAAACGCGGGAAAATTCGCCTGGACGCATTCAGGTTATAACAGAGGTTAAATTAACCGTAACTAGTATAGTGAGGTCTAACAGACCTCAGAGACTTTATCTTTCTTGATTGCTTGAACAGTTTTTGATCGATAGTTCTGTTCTCCTGTGCACCTTTCAGCCAATGCGTCTTGGATGGTAGAGTGTGATGTTTCTATCCATTTTCCTCTGTTATTATCATCCTATTGGCAGTGTTTGTTCGCTTGAGGTCTGCGAGACCTCACCATACCAATCACGTGATTTCTTTTTGTACTCAAAGTTATCTTGTTCTGGACGTTGTTATGACGAATTTATTATGGAAACAAATGCAAATGAATGATCCGTGGTTTGAAGAGTGATTATAAAGGCACTGGCAAGACAACTTATTGAAAATATAAAAATAAGAGTTGCAGATAAATATCTTTCTAGGACTCTATATAAAGCAAAACATTGACTCCATTCTGGAAAAAGATGTTGCTGAAGCACAAGAAAGTAGAGCAAATTAATTAGAGGAACGAGCAGGGTGTGCTAAGTTTTTACATGAGTAAGACCAGAAAACCAAAACAGCATTCATGCTGTTTGCGATCTCCAGATATGTGGCAGTTGAGTGCGAAATGTCTTGCCCAAAAGAACCCTTGTAATTTCTCACTTAAGATCACAGGAATGTCAATGTATTCGATTTTCTGTTTGAATTTGAATTTATATTTCATGTTAAGAATGTTCAGAAACGTGTCACGTTTGGATTGTAACAATCATCTGAGCTCAGATCATGTTCAGTCTCTCAGCTTCCTTCCTATCAGTATGTAGAGGCTTCCACTAAAATTCTAAAAAAAAAAGCAACGCAAAAATATTTTCAGTTTTAGATGCAAAAGATGGATTCTGGCATGTCAAACTGGACAAAAAAAATAGTTTACTCACTACATTCTGGACGCCTTCAGGTCGTTACAGATGAAAGAGTTCCTTATCTGGTCTATCTGGTGCTCTAGAAGAGTATCAGCAAAGACAAGTAGAAGTACCAGAAGGATAGCGTATGATATTCTCATAATAGGGAGAGGTAATACTTTGGAGAAAGCAAAATTAGATCATAATAAGAATTCAAATACTTATTCGCAGATGCACGAGAAGTTAACTTGAAATTCAACAAGCAGAAAATGAAATTCATAAATCAAGTAACATACGTAGGACATACATTAACAGCTCAGGGGTGGGATTCTGTAACTACATAACGTAGATTATAACCGGTAAATATGTTACATAATGTTCTTAAATTGAGATTGCGATTCTGTAACTACATAACGTACATAAATAACAGTTACTTGCGTTATTTAAGTACGTTATCATAACAGATGACAAGTAGCATCAGTTATATGTAGAATTCGTTTGATACATCACAAATTCAAACTGCAAATACAAGCAAATAAGTGCGATAATAATTGACAAACTTATAATTTTAGGTGAATATATATGTATGGTATAATAACGTGATAATAAATTTCTCCATAATAAATTGCATTATAAAAAATATTACCACTTATTCATGAAATGTATATTTTACTGCCTCAAAAAGACTAAAAGAAATAATCAATGTTCAAGAAACCTATTCTTATTCGGTAATTCATGTTACTTTCGCATGCATGCAAGACAGACTACGGAATAAATACGCGCCAGAATTTCAAAGATGCTCGAGGAAATTTAACGGCTTTTTTGAATGCCAATCTAGGCACTACAATAGTAGGCAGTAATTTATAATACACGGATATATGTTTTGACCAGATATTCCATATCAAGCAGCAGTTCAAAGTTTTCTTGGATGTGTCACATATTCATTCATCATACCATGAATAGTTGAAGTAATATCGATAATTTTTGTGGTGCTATCACGTATGTTCATTGTGCTTGCGTCTGAATACCACTAGTGTGCAGCAAAATGTCTAAAAACGGTAAACAATTATTATTTTCTGTTTCAATAGTGAATTGAATTTTATCATGGTATCGGTTGAAACTATTCATAGTAACATCCACGGAATCAAATGGAATGGCTGTGACAATATCATCCACGTATAGATAAATGAATGGAAGATGAAAAGGTAATTTTTTTATTACATTGTTAAGAAGTTTAGTCATCACTAAATTTGATAGAATAGGAGAAGTTGGATGTCCCATCGCACTTCCTTCAATCTGCTGGTAAAATTTATTATCAAAGCTAAAGTAACTGCTGTCAAAGCAAAATGCTATCAGTTTTTTAAAAGTGTGCTGGTCAATAATCGTGTGATTAGTGATTTCACTCCAAAACTCGTCAATAGCATCAAATACTAATTCTTTGGTGACGTTAGTGAACAATGATGTTACATCCAGCGATATCAACATGAAGTTATCAGGCAAAATGTGGTTTTGACATCTGTTGACAAATTCATATGAGTTTTTTATATTGTAAATTAGTGTATCTTGAATTTTGCTTAAAATTTGACAGATGAATTTCTCTATCTTATATGAAGGTGCATTAATACATGAGACTACTGGTCTAAGCGGCACTGGAGGCGGCTTGTGTGTTTTGGGTAAACCATAAATCTTAGGAGTGATAGAATTATAAACTTTCAACTGTTTCCCACACTGTTCCTCTATCAGCGATCTGTCACACAACTCCTTAATTAGTTTATTATTTAAATTTTGAAATTTAGTCGTTGGGTCATTGTTTAAAATCCTATAAGTAATGCTATCATCTAACAATTCTTTCATTTTCAACTTATAATAATCTACATCTAATATCACAGTACAATTACTTTTATCAGAGTTGGTTACTAAAATGTCTGGGTTGTCTTTTAAAGGAAGTGCGATGGGACATCCAACTTCTCCTATTCTATCAAATTTAGTGATGACTAAACTTCTTAACAATGTAATAAAAAAAATTACCTTTTCATCTTCCATTCATTTATCTATACGTGGATGATATTGTCACAGCCATTCCATTTGATTCCGTGGATGTTACTATGAATAGTTTCAACCGATACCATGATAAAATTCAATTCACTATTGAAACAGAAAATAATAATTGTTTACCGTTTTTAGACATTTTGATAATAAAGAATGATGACGGATCTCTAAAGACAGATTGTTACAAGAAACCTACATCATCAGATAGAATGTTACATTTTAAATCGAATCACACTATTACACAAAAAAAAAAAATTGCAATTATAAAAAGTAATATATTAAAGATTAAAAGACTGAGTAGTGTAGAATTCCATAATAAAAATTTAGAACAGTTAAAAATCAAATTGAAATCACATGATTATCCATCAAATTTAATAAATAAAATTTTTAATGAACATACTAGGGTGGCGAATGAGAGTGGAAGTGACAATAACGCAGAACGTAGTAACAATGAAGAGATTGATAACAATAAAAAACAAGTCATGTATTTCAAGCTGCCCTTGGTCAGGGGTCTGTCACACAACCTTGGCAAGTTACTGAGCAGCGACGGTGTCAACATAGTTTTTTACAATGACAAAAAAGTTAATAACTTATTCAGTAAGTTGAAAGATAGAGTTCCAGAAATGGACAGATCAAATGTGATTTATAGGGTCTCTTGTTTGGACTGCAGTGCGGTGTACATTGGGCAAACTAAGCAATACTTAAAAAATAGAATAAATAACCATAGAAATGATTGTAAGAATTTTAAATCTGAAAAAACAGCTTTAGCACAACATAGTATCGATAATCATCATCATTTTGATTTTAAAAATGTAGAAATAGTAGATTCAGCAATAGAATTCAGAACTCGTAATTTTTTGGAGATGATTCACATATTTATGAACAAAAAAAGTATCAATTTTAGATCAGACACTGAATACTTGAGTAAATGTTATCAAAATATTTTAGAAAACTTGCAAAACAGTTCATAGTACGCGCCAAATGTGCACTGCACTGCGGAATGAAGAAGAGATTCTAGCCAGGTCAGTTGGGGGAAACGGATGTTGGTATGGTCGCTGTTATCACTTTCAGTCTGTGCCTGTATTGTAAGATGAACACTACACTGTTGAAATAAGTAACTTTTATAATGTATTCTAATGAATTTTCATGGCAACTTAGAGTTTTGATCACTGGGTATGTAACACAATATTGATAATTGTAAAAAAAGAGGAAATGTATTTAATGTTTGTATTTAGGCACTGATGAAGAGTCAATAAGATTCGAAACGTTTGCTCAAGTGATGTGAATTGTTCTTTATTTACTGATCCTGAATTATCCAACATCCGACGATCCATCATTCAAATATATTAACTTCTGGATACGATCTATATTTCAATTATCACATTTCACGGGATATTTTTAACAACATGGGTTTTTTCGAGGATATTACACAAAATTACGGACAAGAAGCAAGAGACACCCTCAAATCTTGGTCCAAGCTAAAGAAAAACAACGTGGCGACAACAAACAGAAGAACGTTCCTCTTACAATGCAGGTACAACAATGTCACTCCCTCACATATACACAACACAGTTCAAAATCTTTGGTGCTTGATAGAAGACAGAAATCCGTGTAGTAGGGAATTTGAAAATATTTTAATTAATTTAGAAAGAAAACTGTTAAACTTTGAGATAAAAAGTACGTGCATTCTGCTACATAACATAAGAAATAACTTAAAAGAAACACAAGAGTTAGCTGTCAAATTCTTGCCTATACAAATAACCAATAGCTTTCAAAATCATCAAGAACAATGATGTGAAATACAATTTAATATTATTAAACAGAAACAGATAAATAAATTACAGAATTTGAAGCAACATAATCACAATGACACACAATTTAATAAGAATTGTGTTATAAATTTGACACAAAAATCTATTCCTGAAGATGTACAAAATTTACTCTCGTTAGGACCTAAGACAGCCATTGAGTTAAATAAGACAGAATTTCCTTTCATAAGACTATTGACAGATGTGGAAAAATGTATAAGTGGACAACAACTCAATGATACAGAAAAACAGTCCCTCAGACTAAAAACAACAAATATGATTACTAATTATGTTGCGAGGCAGAAAGTACGTACAAATAAGCACAATAATAATAGAAGCTGTAATGAATTAGATTTTATGTATAAGACTACGAGCAAATTTTTAAAAGACAACCCAGACATTTTAGTAACCAACTCTGATAAAAGCAATTGTACTGTGATATTAGATGTAGATTATTATAAGTTGAAAATGAAAGAATTGTTAGATGATAGCATTACTTATAGGATTTTAAACAATGACCCAACGACTAAATTTCAAAATTTAAATAATAAACTAATTAAGGAGTTGTGTGACAGATCGCTGATAGAGGAACAGTGTGGGAAACAGTTGAAAGTTTATAATTCTATCACTCCTAAGATTTATGGTTTACCCAAAACACACAAGCCGCCTCCAGTGCCGCTTAGACCAGTAGTCTCATGTATTAATGCACCTTCATATAAGATAGAGAAATTCATCTGTCAAATTTTAAGCAAAATTCAAGATACACTAATTTACAATATAAAAAACTCATATGAATTTGTCAACAGATGTCAAAACCACATTTTGCCTGATAACTTCATGTTGATATCGCTGGATGTAACATCATTGTTCACTAACGTCACCAAAGAATTAGTATTTGATGCTATTGACGAGTTTTGGAGTGAAATCACTAATCACACGATTATTGACCAGCACACTTTTAAAAAACTGATAGCATTTTGCTTTGACAGCAGTTACTTTAGCTTTGATAATAAATTTTACCAGCAGATTGAAGGAAGTGCGATGGGACATCCAACTTCTCCTATTCTATCAAATTTAGTGATGACTAAACTTCTTAACAATGTAATAAAAAAATTACCTTTTCATCTTCCATTCATTTATCTATACGTAGATGATATTGTCACAGCCATTCCATTTGATTCCGTGGATGTTACTATGAATAGTTTCAACCGATACCATGATAAAATTCAATTCACTATTGAAACAGAAAATAATAATTGTTTACCGTTTTTAGACATTTTGATAATAAAGAATGATGACGGATCTCTAAAGACAGATTGTTACAAGAAACCTACATCATCAGATAGAATGTTACATTTTAAATCGAATCACACTATTACACAAAAAAAAAAAATTGCAATTATAAAAAGTAATATATTAAAGATTAAAAGACTGAGTAGTGTAGAATTCCATAATAAAAATTTAGAACAGTTAAAAATCAAATTGAAATCACATGATTATCCATCAAATTTAATAAATAAAATTTTTAATGAACATACTAGGGTGGCGAATGAGAGTGGAAGTGACAATAACGCAGAACGTAGTAACAATGAAGAGATTGATAACAATAAAAAACAAGTCATGTATTTCAAGCTGCCCTTGGTCAGGGGTCTGTCACACAACCTTGGCAAGTTACTGAGCAGCGACGGTGTCAACATAGTTTTTTACAATGACAAAAAAGTTAATAACTTATTCAGTAAGTTGAAAGATAGAGTTCCAGAAATGGACAGATCAAATGTGATTTATAGGGTCTCTTGTTTGGACTGCAGTGCGGTGTACATTGGGCAAACTAAGCAATACTTAAAAAATAGAATAAATAACCATAGAAATGATTGTAAGAATTTTAAATCTGAAAAAACAGCTTTAGCACAACATAGTATCGATAATCATCATCATTTTGATTTTAAAAATGTAGAAATAGTAGATTCAGCAATAGAATTCAGAACTCGTAATTTTTTGGAGATGATTCACATATTTATGAACAAAAAAAGTATCAATTTTAGATCAGACACTGAATACTTGAGTAAATGTTATCAAAATATTTTAGAAAAACTTGCAAAACAGTTCATAGTACGCGCCAAATGTGCACTGCACTGCGGAATGAAGAAGAGATTCTAGCCAGGTCAGTTGGGGGAAACGGATGTTGGTATGGTCGCTGTTATCACTTTCAGTCTGTGCCTGTATTGTAAGATGAACACTACACTGTTGAAATAAGTAACTTTTATAATGTATTCTAATGAATTTTCATGGCAACTTAGAGTTTTAATCACTGGGTATGTAACACAATATTGATAATTGTAAAAAAAGAGGAAATGTATTTAATGTTTGTATTTAGGCACTGATGAAGAGTCAATAAGATTCGAAACGTTTGCTCAAGTGATGTGAATTGTTCTTTATTCACTGATCCTGAATTATCCAACATCCGACGATCCATCATTCAAATAATCCATAATATTCAACTACAAATGGTATATGGAGGACTATTCTTCCAAATTAGTTTCCTATGAATCAAGTATAAAGTCACGTAATTATCAAAGAAACAAGTAAACAAACTTCTGTCAAATTGAAAAATTGGAATTTCTTGCATCTTCTTTGACGAATGATAGAGTAACAAATGGCGTTCTGAAATAGAAACTAGTTCAAA
This sequence comes from Dromius quadrimaculatus, assembly GCA_963989225.1. NCBI lineage: Eukaryota > Metazoa > Arthropoda > Insecta > Coleoptera > Carabidae > Dromius > Dromius quadrimaculatus. Next base: position 16,886,736 of record OZ022334.1, read on the forward strand.
AAGGTTTGGTGGTAGATCAGAAGATGGAATTGATGAAGATATTCATAAAAATATTCCATCAAATACGACGAACGCACGAGATTACAAATTAAAAATATCCACATCTTTGAATAAAATACTCGCTTTGACCACTAGTGTAATACCCGATGGTATTTCCACGCGTCCAAATACCCACTGATACGCATCTTTTCTATGACGATTCAGCATTGGTAACCTTGCTATAAATACTACGAATGGAATAGTCACCAAATTTTCACCAAAATTATCAGAAGTAAGTGAACCGTTCCGTAAACTAGCTCATAAAGATGCTTTTTTGGGAATAGAAGCGAGAACAAGTGGATGCCTTTCAACATTTGAAACACATAAAAAGCCAGGCACCTGTGTTAGCATATTATGATATTAATAAGCCAGTTTGCAGTGTGACGCTAGCTATCATGGGTTTGGTGCAGCATTACTCCAGGAAAGACAACCAGTAGCTTATGGTTCGAGAGCTACGACAAAAACAGGAAAAAAGGGCTATGCACAAATTTGAAAAGAACCTCTTTCAATTTCATATGGATGTCAAGAATTTCATCAATATTTAGCAGGTCGCGAGGAAGTTTTAGTGGAAACTGACCACAAGCCATTAGAAGTCATATTTGAAAAATCAATTTTAACAGCACCTGATAGGTTATAAACTACAGAAAACTATACAGCATGTAATGAAACAAAAGAAAAACAAAGAAAAGAACCTTCACTTACACACGAAACACCAGATCATCCGTAACAAAAAATTGGTATCGATATAATGGAGTCTAATCCAGAAAAATTCTAGATAACTGTCGATTATCACTCAGATTTTTGGAATTGAATAGAATCAAGAATATGAGAGCTGAAACAACCATAAAAATTTGTGAAAAAAATTTTTGTACACACGGAACGATATGTAATAAAAAATTAGAATTATTGTAATAGAAGCCACATTGCCTGAAAATAGAATATGATTTCATACAATATCGTGACCAAAACCTTGAAAACCTGAATGAGACTAAATATATACCTACTTGTGAATTGGCAACATTGTGGCTAAACGGAAAGTAATGTGTGATTTTGCGAGAATAAAATTTAAAAATTATTATAGTTAAAACGTTGAAATAAAACAGTGCAAGTGCAGATTTAGTTACAGTAAAACGGTACCTGTGTATTAGAAAATAAAACAGCAACTGAAATAGCAGCATTCATAGAATCTAAGTGTATTTATTTCAGACATAAGCAAGGTCAATTTCTTACTCAGACACTCACTTAGCAAAGGTTGACCAGTGCACGATCTTACAAGTATAAATTTAAAAATCAGTGTTCTCAGCTATATTGAAACATAAATAATATGGCAACTTTAGATGAAATAGAGAAATTATTTGAACCTATTAATATTAAAATTGATGAACTGCAAGAATCGTTGAACTTAATAAGTATCGCAGTTCAAGATAACAAGAAGGAAAATAATTAAGGATTTGGGAAACTTGAAGAAGAATTTGAATCAAAAGATAAGCAAATTGAATATTTACAAACTAAAATACGTGAAAAAAACTTATTATTTTTTGAGATTCAAGAAGATGATAGAGAAAACCTTGAACAGAAATTACTGAAATTACTAAATGAAAATATGAAACTGCCAGATATTTCAATTAATAATTTAGAAGATGTTAGACGACTTGGTAGGGCAACGGTTAATAAAACAAGACCAGTACTAGTAGAATTCAACTCCAAAAAGTGGAAAAAATGCATCTTCAAGAATGCTAAATTTTTAAAAGGCTTAAAAATCTCTATAGAAGATGATTTCTCTCCAAAAATATTACAAGAGCGTAAAATTCTAAAATATCATTTTTCCAAGGCAAAATCTGAGGGTAACAAAGTACAGCTGAAGCATAACATGCTATACGTAAATGGGGAGAAATTCATCATAGCAGATTTTGATACTGAGGAAGGCATTTCAAATAAATTAGAGGACAATACAGGTTCAGAGTTAGCAAAAACGAGAAGACTGTCTACTTCGCTTCACTCATTTGGAAACCATTTAGCGATGAACGAAAATTTAATTGACGATCAGCTAGATCAAATGAACAGCTTATCGGAAAAACTTGAGGAAACTAAAGGAAAACAAACTCCAAAACTTAACACAACAAAAAAATTGAAGGATGCGACAAAACCAAAAGGACCCCTGGACAATCATATTTATGTTCAAACAAGACTTCGAACACAATCAATCTCAAAAAACTAAATAACAGGCCATCATCCGAAGCTCACTAACAAAATGTTTTTATTAATATTCTTTTTTGGAACATACAAGGGTACAAGAATCTTTTTAATTTAGATAGGCGAGATGAAAATATTCTCTTAAACCACGAAATTATATTATTGACTGAAACATGGGCAAACTTTGTACTTGAAGAAAATCCACAGTTTCTTAAAAATTACAGTAGGATTGAACAACCTGCAATCAAAATAGCAAACACTGGTAGATCAATTGGAGGAATCTTAATCTTTTCAATTTTACCTTCAGAAAACATCACAATTATAGAAAAAGAATTGCACTGGATATTTCTGAATTTACGCATCAACAAACAAAACTTTATTACTTGTGTTACATATTTCTTCCATTCATTTGAGTATTGTGTATTACTTGAACTATTCTCAGTAAGCTTACAGTACATTATTGAAAAATATCCTAGTCATTCCTTCATCATAGGCGGAGATTTCAACGCGAGAATCGGTGATACGAATCAAATTTCCGAAGAATTTGTCATTAATAGTAACTGGACAGCTAGCCGAGCATCATGTGATCCCAAAATAAATGAACAAGGCAAAGATCTTCTACAAATATTCGAACAAGAAGACTTCGTTGTACTCAACGGCAGATCACGTAGTGACACGCCAGCAAAATACACTTTTCTAGGAGCTAACGGAAGAAGTACTATAGATTTTATCTGGACTGATATAAACGCATTGCAGTTTTCCATTGATTTTACTGTTATAGAAGATATAATAGTCTCTGATCACTATATTTGCTCTGTAAAAATTGCAAACTCAAATTACAAAAACAATAATAATGTTATGTCATCTAAATTACCAGCCACAGTTTCAAAAGTCATTTGGGATCCTTTGAAAATCGACCTGTACAGGCAAGAATTCCAGAATGAACCTCAAGACTTCCTTGAATTTAATACTGAAGAAAAATATAAACTGATAATAACAGAAATTGAAAACGCCTCCAACAATATTTTGTACAGAACAAAAAAATATATCAGAATAAATTCAATAAATCGAATAACAAATTATGGTTTAATGACACATGTCGTTCATTAAATACGCAAACTAGAAGACATTTGAGGAACTGCAAGAAACAAGACTTTACAAAAGAAGATCTCGATCTGTATCTTCAGTCAAAAAAGAATACAAACACTGTATATCAGAAGAAAAAATAGAACTAAAATCAGATATCAAATAAACTTGAAAATGTTTCGGATCCAAGGCAATTTTGGCACACAATAAACTCTCTTCAAAAAACAAGCTACTCTCCTAATTCAATAAAACTTGAAGACTGGTCAACTTATTTTGAAAAATGGTATGGAGTTAAAATACCAAATGAACTAACTTTTTTCGATACTCTTTTCCCCTTCTTGGATGATGATGTTAGCGTCAAAGAAATTAATTGTGCATTAAACAAACTCAAAGCAAATAAATCTCCCGGCAATGATGGTATTATCTACGAGCAACTACAAAATTCACCTCCCAAATGGATAGCTTATCTAAGAAACTTATTGAATAGCTTCCTCGCTGATGAAGACTTACCTCACGATTTGAAGACAATAAAATTAAAAGGTGATCGCCCAAATGAAAATAACTACAGAGGAATAGCGCTTATCAATGCTATTACTAAACTATTCACATTTATTCTAAACGAAAGGCTGCAAACTTGGGTCGAGAGTAAAGGTATCTTACCCGAAGCACAAGCAGGGTTTAGAAAAAAAAGATCATGCATAGACAACATTTTTGTTCTCAACTCCATTATTCAAAGCTCAAATCTTACAAATAAAAAGGGCATCTATGCTACTTTCATAGACTTTCAGAAGGCTTTTGACACCGTACCACATTCCTTACTCTGGATCAAAATTTTTCAACTTGGTATAAGTGGTAAGATCACCCGCTTGCTGTCTCATATATATAATGGAACAAAGATGCGAATATCTGTAAACGGTGAGCTCTCAGATGAGATTCAAGTTACCAGGGAGGTATTACAAGGAGAATGTACCAGCCCATTACTTTTTGCCCTTCACATAGCTGATTTAGAAGACTTCATTAGAAAAACAAATCTTCCAGGATATTTCATTGAAAATCAGAATGATATCCCATCCTTACAGTACGCAGACGACATAGTACTATTCGCACACTTCCAGCCAGATATACAAAGAAAACTAGACGCATTGACAAAATTCTGCACTCTCCACCAACTAACAATAAACGCAGATAAAACCAATATTCTACATTTTCATAGAGGTAGGCCGCCCAAACGCCTAAGTAAACATTTTTGCCAAAACAAAGAAATAAAATTCACAAACAAATACGTGTACTTAGGTATAACTTTCACCACATCAGGCTTATTCAATGAAAACACTTCAGAAAAATTGAGTGCGGGCAGGAGATCCACAGGTGCTATCAAAAATACCATGTTAAAAGCACAAATGTTCTGTTGGCAAACAAACGAAAAACTATACAATGCAGTTCTAGTACCCACTGTTTTATATGGTGCAGAAGTATGGGGCATCTTTCAGCACGAAAACATTGAAAAGGGAATGACTAATTATTTCAAAAGCATACTTGGGTGGCAAAAAACTACTCCAGGGTACTTAATATGCAGAGAGACAGGAACAAGCAGTTTAGAAGTTACACAATTTGAGAAAACACTGCGCTATTGGTATAAAATCTTACTTATGCCAGAGGAAAGATACGTTAAGAAATGCTATAACAAATTATTAACATTAAATGAAAAACCAACCTCAAGTATCCCAGATGACAGACAGAATAAATTCAACTGGACAAGAAGAATCCAAACAATACTCGTTGAAATTAATTTTGAATGGTTGTGGAACAGCCAAAGTTGCATATCTCTAAAGGCCGAAATCGAGAATATATCTGAAGCTTACAACCAACTAATATATGAAAGAGACACAAAAAGAATCGTACAATCCTCCTATAACCCCGATTATAAGAACTTTAGAACGACACAAAATTACCTCTCCTTAGATATTCCTTTCAAAGTCCTAAAACTATACAGTCAACTAAGGACCACTAACAGCAACTTCTTTTACACCTATCAAGATGGCTCCTGGCATAAATTTAATGGCGACGAGATATGTAATATTTGCAATCTATCCGAGATGAATACTATCAACCATTTCTTATATAAATGTCCCATATATAATCCCATCCGCAATCACTTCCTTACAAAATACATTTCTTGCAGCAACACGTCAGCTGAAAACACAATTTTTGCGGAGCCAATCAGAGAAAAAATGTGGGACATTTTCTATTACTTCAATGCTGCCCTAAAAATTAGATCTTTCATTCTCAACGAATAAAATTTTGCACATTTATGTCTACAAGAAAAATGAACTATAATGTACCTATGTATTTAATTTATCAGTATGATACACAATTATTGCCAATCTATTTGTATGGATTTTTTCTTTAGCAAATGAATCCATTATTATTATTATTATTATACCTTCTTGTATGGTCAAGAATTCATCTTTATTTTCATGAAAATACTATCACAAAAATAGAAATTATTTGTAGATGGTACAGTATACATGATTAATAATCAAAATATGTAGTGATACAAAAGGAAGACAAGAACAATCAACATCCAAGTCATGTTTTGCCTCTACTCGAAATGCAAGTGATATTACTGTACATACATTACTTCCTGTAAAGTGAACTCCACTGCTCATAGGTCATAGATGCAGTAGCTCAGTTCGCGAGCAATGAACCTGTATCACGTGTTGGCTCCGCTCGGAGCTGTTTCGTACTTCCTTCTTCGTGACTCTCTCCCCTCACCCAACTGCGAATCCACTTCCTTCAACAAAAGAGCATAGAGTGGGGATGAGTAAGAACAGATATTATCAATTAGATGGGAAACGCCTAAGTGTAGAAATGAATGAAAGGTGTTAAGGTTTTCAAAAAATTGAGAAAGTCTTGTCTATACTGTTCTATATTTGCTTAAAATTGCTAACTTGTTTCGATCCTCTGAAGAATCATTATCAGAGCCGATTTGGACTACAAAGAAACGAAAGAACGATCACATAAAGTTTCTAAGTAAATCTACAGCAATGCAAATAAAATAAAATAATAATGAATTATTCAAAAAATACTTACACTTTACTACTACAGAAGAGGAACTACGTCGACTAGATTATATAAAAATGAAAGAACAACAATGTAAATATGTAATAAAATGCGTTTCCTAATGTATAAAAAAATTTTTTGTTATCTTGATACGAGTCATGAATGAGCACGACTGTGCAAAATTTTTCATCAAATTTGATAATAATCGATCTAGTTTTGCAGAACATATATTAGATACAGTACATGATATGAGCATTGATAACAACGTAGAAATATTACACATTAAGAACAATGGAAAAGCACTTGACTTTCTATAAAACTTAGAAGTAAAAAGATCTCTTCCAGCCAACAAAGCACTAAATTTTAACGATCAGTTAAATCTGAAAAATAGCGCGCTTCTTGAAATTTTATCAAATTTTGGCGCTGCGACAGGAATTTTCCGTCTTCCTCCAGTATGATCGTGTTTTTCAAAAAAAATTTGCACAGTCATGCGTATTTATTTTTTCATACATTATGAAACGCATTCTATTACATATTTACAAAGTTGTTCTTTTATTTTTATATATCTTGTCGACGTAGTTTCTCTTCTGTAGTTGCATAGTGTGAGTATTTTGTCAATATTTTATTATGTGCATTGTTGTAGATTTACAAGAAGAAAAAATTTTATGCAATCATTTTTTTGTTTCTTTGTAATCTAAACCGGCTTTGATGATGGTTCTTTGAAGAATCGAAACCAGTAAGAAATTTCAAGCAAATATAGAACAGTGTAGACAAGACTCTCTTAATTTTTTGGAAACTGTACTATCTTAACAAATATTATGGCTACGTAAATAATCACACATCAGTTTAAAATTCAAATCTGGAACAGGGTATAGTAGATGATGATTTCAGACATGTAAATATATGCAACATCTTTCTTATTTATAACAGGAAGTAGATCTGAGAATTTTGGGGACTATTTCTATATCTTGTGCGTTTTTCGAAAGAATGTAGAAGGATTATTTTTATTGTTTGTAACAAAATTGTATACAGAATAAGATTAGTCTGATATTAAAGACTACAAATACGGTCCTCTCTAAGTGTGAATTTGGGAAGTAATAGTTATTTGTGTATCAAGGCCGTGAAGGCTATCTTTTTTGGTCGAATCTGTTGTTTGCGGCCGAAGCGTAGCTGAGGCTGCAATTCAGGTGAGACCAAAAAAGAACTGTAGGCCGAGGTGCACACAACTTTTTCTAGGCGATCATTACGAAATAACTCAAAATCACATGATTTGATCTATTTATTTCTAAAACATTGCAATTGTTAATCTTAGGCCCAGTATTTCAGTTTCACGTTTAATCTACGGATTAATTAAACTACAGATTATATTTAATCGTCGCTTATGATTATACGTGTATTTCAGTATCATTTAAACTTCAGATTAACTAAACTTTAGATTATGTCACTTTTGCTTATGTTGGCAATACAGAACAAACATCATGTTGTATTTTAATAATTTTATTTGGTTATGTTCAGGTTTTGTTCTTACTGGCCAGTGACATGTGCGCATATAATATTCTGATTTCGCGCCGTATTTGAAAATAATGGATAAGGTAGGTAGAATAGAAGATTTATATTCTGGTATTCATATACAAAATTGTGATTTATGAAAAATTTCGATGAAGGATAAGAAGCGAGCCAATAATTTCTCACAAGAAGAAATTGATCTTCTACAAATGTTGGTAAAAAATGGAAGAATCATCTAGATGATGAAAGCGCATTTTTGACAGCTCATGAATATTTGTTCAAGCAGTTTTGGCAAACTTACGAAACAGCAGCTTCCATTTAGTACTAGTTTCAAGTTGACAGTTTGATAGGTACATAATTTATGCATGTACAAACTCAAATATCTTTTATTCGTCGTTGTTCAGTTATTGACTGACAGGAGGTCAAATGCTGTACCTTAAAATTAAAATTTGCTCTTTATCAAAGCTATATGAAAAAAATACACCAAAATTAAACAAATTTTCAACCAATAATAGTGATTCGTTCTAATAAGCTTCAAATTTGCGTCGAACAAGTCATTGATGAATCTCGGACAGATTTGACAACTGTACATAATAATAGTGTCACCGCCGGCTAAAGTTGTAACTAAATTTATATCTACTTTAATAAATTTTAGTTGCCATATCCCTAATGTCATATATATCCATGGGCATTGTTTCACTTGAAACAAGTAATTGAATAATTTGTTCTTCCACAATCACTGAGCTTGAATTAAAGCAATTTGTGCAAACCTACGAAACAGCAGCTTTCATTTAGTACCAGTTTCAAGTCTGTAAATAGTATAGTCGCTGAGAACTCAGCGTCACGCCAGCCAGCCAGACAGCCAAAGTGAATATAATAGCGCTTTTTTCGGAAAAATGCGCTAAAAAATATTGGAAAGTGGTAGAGAATAAAAAGTCAGACAGATGTACCTGGAAGCAGAAAAATGATTGTTGAATCCGAATTGCCGACGAATTCAACAGCTCTAGTTGCAGCCTGAAGCCTCGATCATTTGAAATTTTGCATAGGAAGTGGGATAACATCAAAAAGATTGTGAAACAGAAAGTGAGTAATGAAAAGAAACATGTAAAGGGTACAGGAGGAGGACCGCCAAAATCTACAAAATTAAATGAAAGTGAAAATGAGATTCTCTCACTGCTCAATGTTCAAGTGACGGGACATGACGCAGAGTTTGACTGCGATGCATCTGAAGAGACTGGATATATGAGTATGAATTCATGATATGGAAACAATATAATACTTAAATGAGTGTACTGTAAATCAAAAGGTATTTTTCATTACTTAGGTCAAATTGAAGAACCAATTGCTTTTTTTGAGGTGGGTAGCGATGGGCAACTTGAGCATATTGAGAAAAATGTTAATGCACAATCTACATTTTCGTGGGATGATTATACGCCTCAAATGTTGAAAATGCCTCTATCGCAATCGCTAGCAGTACCTTCGGCCACTCCATTAGAAGTGCGAAAAATACTTCATTTAAATTCGATACATTCACGTCATTAATATCTATTTTTTTTGTTTAAGACCTCTGAAAATGGTAGTAGAGCCGTTATAAATGAAACTATAACCCCAGAAATAAAAGATTGTGCACCAAATAAGATTATTGTACCATAATAGAAAAAATATACACTATCATTTCAATTCTAGCGACATGCAAAAGAAAACGTTCAATCAATAATAAAGTGACAGGCTCAATGACAAATAAAAAATGGTGCAATGTTGCAGATAAAAAGATGGAAATTTATTCATTACAAATTGAACAGATGAAAGAAGAACATGCGATGAAATTAACCTGGATGCAAAAAGAATATGAACAAAAACTCCAGTTCTTGGAATTAGAACATCAATTAAGAATAGAAATTTTAAGAAAAGAATTAAATTCAAAAAATTGAGATGTTTTGCTGTTATGTTCATCATATCTTGTACATTTTGTTCAACATAAATTTCGAATATCAATTAGGTTCCCAGTATGATTTCAATAGTAGTATACGAGGTTTTATCAATTGTTTATTTGTAAAAATGTACTCTAAATTTTCAAAATATCTGATATACGGCAATCTGATGATATTACGGTGGTCTCTTGCCATTGGTACTTGCGGAATATTATTTACAAAATCAATTGCTTCTTGTAGCTCATTGCTAAGTGGGGGAGGTTCGATTTCATTGTTTAATACGGCTATATTGTGCAGAACAGCAGCACTTATTATGAGTGCCTGTGTTTTCCTCATACTCAATCTAATTCCTGTTGATAAAATAGGAAAACGTCGTTTCCATACTCCGAAAGCTCTTTCAATTAGATTTCTAGTTCTGATTTGTGCTTCATTAAATAGATTCTCCCCTATACTACGCACTTCCTGCAGCGGTGTTATACAATATTTTTTTAAAGGATATGCACTATCCGCTAGTAATATACAATTTGGAAAAGAGTTCCTTTCAAAATCTAATTTAATGTTTGAATTTTGAAAAATTCGAGAATCATGTGCTGATCCTGGCCAACGGGCAACTATATTCAAAAAACATAAGTCCGATGAACATATAGCTTGGACATTTATTGAAAAAAATTGTTTTCTGTTTCGATAAATTTCTCCATCATCTCCACCTGAAATTTCGGTTTTATATATTATTATTCAAATTATAGTAATTGTCATAGTCTATTACCAGGAGACTGAATCTTGACATAAGTGCAATCCAGTGCCCCCACAACTTTAGGAAATTTCGCTATAGAATAAAAGCTTTTTTTTATAGCTTCTAATTCATATGCGGTATTTGGAAAATAAAGGAATCTATTTTTTAAATTGGCTATTGCCTGTAGAACTTTCCATATGTGTTTTCCGGCTGTAGTCTTATGTATGCCAATAAAATCTCCAACAGTGATCAAAAAATTTCCAGTGGCCAAGAATCGTAATGTTAATAGTAACATTTCTCTTGAAGTAACAGCATGATTACTATTGAAATGTCAAGAAATTGAATGAGTACAATATATTTGAAATGATTAATGAAATATGCTCCTACTCACAAATTTGTTCGTAGTTGTATTATATTTGTAATTAAATCTAATAACATATTTGTTATTCTTTTTGAAATGCGGAATCTATGGTAGAATTCCATTTCATCCCATGAATTGAAATGATCATTCCTATTTCTATAAATTTTTTCTTTTCGCCGTCTACCTAGTCTTATGATAAAGTTCTCCATTTCTTCGTCTTCACTAGATGAATACACATTCAATTCCATTTTATCTCAAACTATTTAATGTGAAATGACAGACTCAATTGACGTTTAACCGACGTTTATCTCGTTAAACGATACTCTGTCTTCGGTTTAACTTAAACTGCAGATTTTCAGATAATCGGACATTGAAATACAGATTTTTTACTTTAAGCTACGCTTAACGTTAATCTGTGGTTTAAACTTGACTTGAAATACCGGGCCTTAGTTGCCGTTGGAATTGTTTTATTTTATTGTCTTCTATCAAGTTGACATTTATGAGAAATACGTATTTATTTCTTGAATTGTAAGTACTACAGAAGTTGACGGAAGAATATAATATGTTCATTAAGCTGCCCATATAGGTAGATATGAGATGTATATGAAGTATTTTTTGACAAATCAGTCCCTAAAGAGTAATATTTGACATTTCAGTCCCAAAAAGTTAAATTTGACAGATCAGTCCCAAATAGTGAAACTTCATTGCCGCAAAAGGGGCCAAAAAAACACCTTTTTTGTCACGATCGCCTAAAAAAGTATTTTTCAATAGTTATTGGTCAGTTTAGAGCTCCTTGAGTAATTCTGAAAATATATAATGATGAGAATATATATGTATAAGTTTGCAGATGTCCATGCTTATTGATTCAATGGTTTTCAACAATCAAATGCCTGAATTTGAGAAAGTTTTTCGAGTGATATTTCACGTTCTGCTTAAGTCAAGTGCGCGAATTTCATCGAATTGTGGGTGAGGTGCTGTTCACAAATCAGTGACATGTGTGGTGTTGGGTAGAATTGCGGTAATAATTTGAAAATATTATTTTTGGGAAGAATTATTACGGTCGTTCAGTGGATGTTGCTCACTATTTTTGAGTTGTTTTAGAATTTCTAGTTTTTTTTTTCTCAAGAGAATGAGTTTGTTATAATTCTAGTAGTAGTAGTTTACTGTTGATGATAGTAGATACATAATTCTCTGCTTCTAGATGTGTGCCAAATGCTGATGGTGGATTGTATTTGATGTGCACTTTGTATCTAATTTAAAATTTTCTTGTTGTCATTCCATTATATGCGCTGTTACAATCGTCACAATCAATAATATTAACGATCAGTTTAAAGTTAAGCAACGCGAACAACCCATTCAAATGCTTTCAATTGAACAAGAAGTGTCGGGTGCTTCTTCGATGGCTGATAAATATAAGAATGAACACAAAAATAAAACAGGTGTCACTACTAGACTCGATTCGAATGAAATTATTTCTGATAAGAATAAAAATATTACTATTTCACCACAACTTGACGATAAAAAAATGCCTGATGTTATTAAGAATCATATTCAATCTCAAGCAAATATCAATAATTTTACTGTGGTAACTAATAGAAGAAGAAATAATAGAAATAAAATAAGATACGGTAATTCAACCAAAATTAATGAACAAAGCTCCGAGTTTAGAGCAGCACCAAAATTTGAACATTTTTTTATTTCTCGTCTATGCCTAGAAGCTTCTGTGGGTAATATCGACACTCATTTGTAGAAACTGAAAATAGAAAATTTTGAAGATCTCAAATTGCAGTCCATTCGTCATTTAAATTAAGTGTTCCTTCAATCTATCGCGATAAAATATTATCTGAGAATAACTGGCCACTGGGAACCTTATCAAACAGATTTTACTTTCCTAAAAAAATTGCAAATAATAATCGTGATTTTTTAGACGCGCAAACATCTTAAATGAATGGGGGATAAAAAAAATGTGAAAAAATATATTATGTGAACATCCGCTCTCTACAAAACAAAATAGCGAGCCTTGAACTTGATATACAAGAGTGCGGTAATATATCTGTGATATATCTTACTAAATATTGGCTTACTCCTCAAGAACTACATACAATAAACATTCCAAATTTCACTGCTACATCGGTCTATTGCCGTGAAGGTGGTCATGGAGGAGCAGCTATTTTTGTTAAAAACGAAGTAGCCATACAACGCTTAATAACGGTTGAAAAATATTTTGAAGATCTTTTGATTGAAGGAGCAGCAGTTGAACTCATGGAATCCAAATTCATTATACTATGTATTTATAAGCCACCCACACATGATATAGTAGAATCTTGTAACAAAATTGAGATATTTTTAGTTTCAGTATTTACTTACAATAGACATATAGCTTTAGTCGGCGATTTCAACATAGATTTTCCAATTGACATTCAATCCACTCAAATGTTGAAAAATCTTTGTTCAAGTTCTGGTTTATATCTTATTGTTGATGAGCCCACACGAATAAATGACTGCATTGATAATGTAGCTACAAATGTGCACCATGATTTCTTTGAGTACAGGGTGTTTCAATCATCTATTTCTGACCACTCTGCAATAATGATCAAATATTTATATTTTTCTGAAACTGATATTAAATAATCTTGAGTGGGTCGGTAGACACATTATCAATAAACAAAACTCACAATCTTTGAGTATCAATTTGAGCGCTACTGATTGGAATGCTGTTTTACAGTCGAATAATGTTGAAAGTGCTTGCGAAAATTTTCTTAACATATTTCATGATGATTTCAACTTAAGTTTCCCAATCAAAAGATTCAAAGTTATAAAGACTAAGCCGACTTTGAATATTCGCTGGATCACTAATGAAATAATTCAAATGAGAGAAACACTATTGTTTATAAAAAATATGTATAATCATAATTAGAAAGATACCCATAAAACTCTTTTAGATTATTACAGAAATTTTACGAAAAATGTGTGATGCAGGCAAAAAAACAGGCCTATTCTAATTTCATCAACAATTCAAATAATCTTGATGAGGCCAGTTGGCAAATGATCAATTCACTCACAAATCGTGGACAAACTGTCAAAACTACCTCCGAACTAAGCGCAAATGAACTGAATACTTTTTTTGCAAATATTGCTCAAAACTATCCACTATACAGGAGAATGGTGACCCTTTGATGTATTTAACAAAAACTCAGACAACTAATGACAGAACAATTTTTCTTTCACCAGTCACAGATGAAGAAGTATTTTATAAAATAATAAGCATGACTATTAGTAAATGCACTGATATTTATGAACTAAGTCCTTATTGTCTAAAAAGGGTCACAAAACATGTGACTGTTCCTTTGACCTATCTTATGAATTTATGTTTTGAGGCTGGCATTTTTCCACAAAAACTAAAAATCAGCAAAGTCATACCAATTTTCAAAAAAGGTAATCACTGTGATCCCTCAAACTATAGACCTATATCTATTATACCCACTTTTTCGAAAATCCTTGAAATTGCACTAAACAACAGACTTCTATCTTTTGCCAATAGGTGCAACATGACTTCGAAGCTGCAATATGCTTTCAAAAAAGGGTCTCGCACTATGGATGCTATTGGTGATATTATATCCTATATAACTGAGAATTTTGAAAATAAAAATTATGTTAAAGCAATCTTTATTGATCTAAGCAAAGCTTTCGATTTCGTTAACCATGATATACTGATTTCTAAACTAAATTTTTATGGGTTTAGAGGGAACTGTCAAAGAATCGTACAGAATTATCTTAAGAACAGATATCAAAAAGTACTCATTAACAATGAGGAATCTGAAATTTCACCCTTAATTCACGGTGTGCCTCAAGGCTCCCATTTGGAGCCTACACTTTTTCTTATTTATGTCAATGACTTAATAACGACTTGCAAAATGGTTAACTGTTGCTCATATGCCGATGATACTACTTTTTACTTTGTGAGTGATTCAGAAACAGATCTAGAACCTCTTACTACAAATATCATATAAGCTTCATCAAACTGGTTTTCATCAAATAAACTCACCGTGAATGAAAATAGATCTCAAGAGATCATCTTTCATATGTCACATCGACAGAGTTTGATTTACTTAAAAAATACAATTAACATACTTAAACTTTTACTACAACCAGATCTCCCATGGCAGCATAATATCGAAGCAATATATGGAAAATTGTCAGAAGTTCTTTACATGTTAAGGCAACTTGCTAGAAGTTTGTGTGCAACTACATTGAAATCAGCCTATTTTGCCCTATTTCATACCGTTATAACATATGGTATTCAATTTTTTTTTTGTACTTCAAAAGATAGCTGTCCGCATTATTACAAACTCTACTGTAAACTGCCATTGCAAGAAATTATTTATCGACAATAAAATAATTAGTTTTTTTGGTCAATTTATTTCTGAAAACGTTTGCCATGTCAGGAATAATTGTAGCAATCTCAAGAAACACTCTGATATTCATAATACTAATACTCGGAATGAAGATAAGCTAATATTACCTTTGATGAAATATAGTAAAAGCCAACGTAGTGCCTAATACATATAATTAAAGTTATACAATAAGCTTCCTGATAACACAAAATGTCTATCAAGTAATAAATTCAAAAACACAGTTAAAGAATTTTTACTACGAAAAGCTCATTACAATGTTGATGAATTTCTGAATGAGCGTCTGTAAGTTTTCTCCTCCTATATTTTCTTTGTAAGTTTATATTTTGTTATGTACCTGACTGTAGCTGTATTTTGTTGTATCTTTGGCTATGAATAAAATATCAAATATCAAAATCAAATTATTTCTAGTTTAGAATTGAG
Organism: Dromius quadrimaculatus; assembly: GCA_963989225.1. Taxonomy (NCBI): domain Eukaryota; kingdom Metazoa; phylum Arthropoda; class Insecta; order Coleoptera; family Carabidae; genus Dromius; species Dromius quadrimaculatus. The sequence continues at coordinate 16,902,483 of OZ022334.1, forward strand.
GTATGTGGGTGGAGAAGGGGTATTTGAAAATCTTTCAAACATGTATCTAAATGCAATTTCTCCAATTTTTGTTAAGTGGTATGAGTTGTATGGAATAATTATATCGGTGGCTGTGAGTTTTTCATATATTATATATATATATATATATATATATATATATATATATATATATATATATATATATATATATATATATATATATATATATATATAGAGAGAGAGAGAGAGAGAGAGAGAGAGAGAGAGAGAGAGATGCTGTATTCAGCATTAGAAGAATTTGGAATGCCGCACAAATATATAAAACTTATAAGAATGACACTAGATAATACTATTTGCAGAGTCAAAATAGGAGGCACAATCACAGGTCCATATGAAGTAAGGAACGGAGTGCGCCAAGGGGACAGTTTACCGCAACTTTTGTTAAATTTATTGCTAGAGAAGCAGTGAGAGAAGTACGAGATAGTATCGCAGGAGTAACATCAAATGGTAGGCATCAAATATTTCCCTTCGTAGAAGATCTTGCCATAACGGTCAGAAATAAACGTGGTATTGAAGAAGTTCTAGAACAGTTAGAAAGAGGTTGCAGAGCAGTGGGCTTGGTAATGAACGAAACAAAAACAAAGTATTGTATGATATTGAAAACGGAACAAAGGATAGGCCCAGTGATCGGTATAAATGGACACAATTTTGAAGTTGTCAGGCACTTCAAATACTTAGGTTCCATAATTAGCAACCATAATGACCTTACAGTAAATATTAGAGCTCGTATTTCAAATGCCACCAGATGTTTCGCAGCTCTTAAAGATGTACTGAAATCATAAGAATTCTCATTGAAAGCAAAAATTTGTACCTACAGAACAATTACGCCGATAGTCTTATATGGTAGTGAAACCTGGACACTTACCAAGAAACATGAAACCCTACTTAATACTTTTAAGAGAAAAATATTTAGAAAAATATATGGTCTAACTGAAGAAGAACCGAATTTGTGCCGAATAAATTAGAATGAGGAGATTAGAGGAATATAAAACGAAACGGAATCAACGGGAGTAATAAAAGCAAATCAGATACGTTGGCTCGGACATCTGATAAGAATGAAAGAATAAATGCCACCTCTTAGAATATTCAATTCAAAACCTCAGGACGACCCAAACTTAGATAGTTAGATACAATATCAAAGGTCCTTACACTACTCAAGGTATCAAACTGGAAAGAAAAAACGAGAAAAAGAATCCAATGGAGGAAGATTGTGGACTCGACAAGAGCTCTAGAAGGGCCGTAATGCCTATTATATTTATGATTATCCATGAAGATATTTGCTAGAAAACCACTGACTGCAGAGCCTATCGACAATCCATCATCAAGTGTATAAAAATCTGATTTACAAAGTTGAAGAAATTTTGACCCAAAATAAGTTTAAACAGTTCTTATATGTATATAATTATTTGAAATGTTGTATTTTTCACGAAAAACATTATTATTATATAGATGTTCTTGTGAGAGTGCTTGTGCTGGAATGTTGGTTCAAAGGACTATACAATATCAAATGAAGTAATCCTGAAATTTTTTCAGAACTTTTAAGAATTACATCCGACAATTGTAGAAACTGTGTGCGTCATACGATTGATGTCAAAAATAAGTACATAGACATTATCAATATTACGATTAAGTTTATAATATGTGCGAATAGTGTTGATTCGGATAGTGAGAACAGTAGTAGTGATACTAGCAAAAGATATATAGTGGACTTTACGTAGGTACGTTTGATTGAATAATAAAATTCCGCTGTTGATAATATTAACCTACATTAAATCTGCTAATTATGTGATATATTTCTAAGTTTGATCATCATAAGAATAAACTAATAATTTGATATATACATGTAGACCTTATATGCTGATAAATATATAAAAAAACTTTCGAATTTAATTTTTTGACTCTATATTTTTGAAAATACACATAGTTTAAATAGAATGTTTCGATACGTCTCTGTTTTTCTACCTATTTTATATTGGGATAATCCTGTACTAATGATGAGGTGAGTGTCCAGCCCATGGTTCCTTTCACTATAATTTTGCGAGAGGTATATGGATCTGATTCACAAAGTTGAAGAAATTTTTACCCAATATAAGTTTAAATAGTTCTAGTATGCATGTTCTTGTGAAAGCAAAATTGAATAAATGTCATGTTTTGTTCAAAATATTGTCATTTATTTATTTGAATAAATGCTCAACATATTCTCATGCTAACGGCACAAATATAGCAGTATCTTTGAGAACATCTGAAACTGATAGTACCGATATAATCTGAATGATCGATATAAATACATTGATCGTCTGGAAAAAAGATAATGAACTCCTTATAAATGCAGGAGAACCTTAACTTTTAGTGATTCGAAATTTCTTTGTTCAACCATGTCGATAGGAAATGGATAAAAGGTAGTCTATTTATTTGAACATTAGATTCACTTATAGATAAATATATGATATCAGGGAAACATCTAGAAAGCGAACTAATTGCTGCAAGAATTCGACCCAGATATATCTATCAATTCAAAAATATTATAGCATCCAAAGTTAAGTTACATTTGACTAGCTCGCTCGTATTACTTAATTTGAGGTACTGCGCTTGTTTCTATACTCCCAATCTTACACAGCAGGAAATAAATCGAATCAATTTTTTCCAAAATTCTTGTTTGTGATTTACACACAGTGAAATATGATCACATTTCAACCTTCGAATGGCAGCCAATATGGTTTTAATTGATGGTAGAACAAATCGCCTTTATTTATTCTTAGTTGATAAAGTATCAGCAACAAAGAAACCCGGATATTCATAGGATAAATTCGGGACCGGATCATATAAATATTCCTTATATAATGAAAATGCATTTATCATTTCATCTTTCGACAAGAGTGAATTCAAAAGCTCTTTTTCATATCTTGCACCTGAATTGTATAATGTAATGCGAACAGTTACTTGGCACATTTATTCTATTTATATTCCCTTGTTCATTCTGAGTACATGACTGGAAATAGTTACATATGTTGTTCTGCATATTTTAAATTTGCCATTGATAGATGATTTTTTGAATGACGTCTGGGACTGCAGCGTTGTGGTCACTTCTAAAAGCAGTAATACAAACAATTATTATTCGGTTAGGCAAAGGATTTGTGGATAATTCGAATACTACAAAATGAAGTTGAAATGATATCCCTACGGCGAAATCAAAATAAGATACATATGGCACAGACGAAATTGGATTGCTCAGAATAGAACCGCAATTGATCATATTCATGTTTCTGTTCCTTTTTTATTCCACGCAAATAATGAATCTATCGACATCCGTGTAATTCCTGTAAGTGATTTTTTTGGATGATGAACACTTGATTTGTATCTTTTCATATATTATGGTAGAAATATTTGAATTATTTCACCACTGACTTGATGAGAGACTATTGAGATTTTCAATAATTTGTTATTGACACATAAAACACCTTCAGATATTTTACAATAATACGCTGACTATTGAAAATTATTACATGAGCATGAGTCAAACGTTTGCATCGATTCAGATTGGAAAAAAAAATCTGACGTGAACATCACGTTACTTACATGTACATCATTGAAGACGGTTGAATGAAAGTAAATTAATTTTTGAAAAAGTCTTGTACAGCGCCGGTATTCGAACCCGAGATCTCATGCATGCCGGGTATGCGTGATAACCGCCTCATCATATATGTATATATATATATATATATATATATATATATATATATATATATATATATATATATATATATATATATATATATATATATATATATATATATATATATATATATATATATATATATATATATATATATATATATATATATATATATATATATATATATATATATATATATATATATATAATAATCATGGCACGTTTGGACTCACGTGATTCATTTCAAATCTCACCACTTTTGAATTGCTTATAATTAATTGGGAAACAAACATTTTCGAAGTTTTTGCATCTAGTTTCAAAATTATTCATTAAAAGTTTCAAAATACATGAAAAATTCCCTGATCTTTCCCTTCAAAAACTAAATTATTTCCACTCTTAAACTACTATGCTCAATGAAGTATTCTGAGACATGAAGTTCAAAGCTTATAATAGTGCTCACCATAAACGGTTGTATCGATATTTGTTCAAACTCCGTTCCCTTTTACATAGCCTACAAGACACGTGAGCTAGCGGAAGAGCAGTCCTGGGATACGTTCCGATTCCTTGGATAATTGTCTGGATGTATCTTGTCTAGATAATGACGTCACAGAGGAGAATGTCGTTTGATTCTGAACGATGTTCCACAATGACGTCAAAACATTACGTGCTAGCATTTGTTTTGAAGCCTCAGATCATAAATAATATCTAGATGGAAGGAGTCCTATATCACACAACACATTTTTGCGAACGGTTATGCCAAAAAGAGAGGAAAATAAGTTTACGTTAGAGGGACAAAGAAATAAAATATAAAGAAAGAATAATGAAGTGAAACGAACTGCGCATGTCTATCGCATTTTATTTGCTATTTATAAAATTTATGTTAAGATGTACTTTGCAACTAGAAAACGGCGAATGAATATAAATATTTTTTACGGAAATAAGAACTCATTACATCATGTGTTTGCCATTTTGCGGGCTTGAAAAACCGAAATTTGATAATTGTCACGCTTGCGCAGTTTATTTCTCCAGCATTCTTACAATATATCTTCCATCTCTTTCCGTCGTAACCATTCGCAGCTTCTTCCATCTAGATATTATTTATGATCTAAGTTTGAAGCAGTCATTAGGGGTGCGAGGAACGGGGAAAGATTCAAGTTGGTAGTGCAGGTTGCATTTAAAACTTAATTCTTCATCAGAAATATGTGAATTGATGAACAAGGCAAGTGATTTATGAATGTTAAGAGCTATGAAAACGTGGATTTCACATTTAAAATACAATTCACAAAAAAATTACAATAAGTTAAAAGCCTTTCATTTTATAAATAAATTACGGTATTATTTTAATATGAATTGATGAATTTTTCAAGTTGATTATAAGATTGTAATTATTTAAGAAAATTAAAACACAAACAATAACAATACACGTCATACAAATAATGTAAACTAGGCATCACGCACTTCAAACTTGGAAAATTCCCTTTCCTCCCTACCCGCTAATGTCTGCTTCAAAACAAACCGTACAGCAACATAGGACGTGCGAAGTCTAATTTATAAGACGTCATTGATGTTCCCACAGTGCGCATGCTCATTTGTTTCAAGCGCCTGCTGTCACTGTCACTTTTGTTTATCTTTTATTTTGAACCATGGCATTATTTGTAGCAATTGTTAATGCAGCTAACTATTTTTTTGAAAATGTTATTTTTAATAATAATGATGAAGAAAGTGATGATGAAAATAATGAAATATTAGATGCTCTGAGAAAATTTTTAAGAACTCCGCCTGAAAATGATCCATGTAGAATAAGGAACTACTTAATATAGGGCAAAATTCTTCACAAACAAAAACTGAACAGACGTAAGCTTGACGAACTGCGCTCTGCGCATGTCGGAGAACTTTTACCTACCTCTTGAAGGTAGGTAAGATTTCGTTGTCTGGACGTTAGCCGGACAATGATTCTGAACAGAATTAAAAGTTCCCTAGACAAATCCTCACTTGATTCTGAACGATTTTGGGGAAATTATCTTGTCTGGACAGTGTCCAGATACTGAATCGGAACGTATCCCTGGAGCAGTCATTCAGTTAGAGTAACTGTGAGTGATTTTGTTATTGTGAGCGTTTGTGAAATAAATATTTGCACCAAAACCTGTAAATATAAGTTGATCACAATGAAATTTCAAATTTGTGAGAAATTGATATCAGAAGTGTGATTCTGAGAAATTGAGTGAAAATAATTTTGAATCCGGACGACAAAAAGTGGATTGGGTTACAATGCAAATATTTATTTTAAAAATGCTGGCAATGACAGAATCGCTCACAATTACTCTTGCTGCATTATTGCTCTCCCGTTAGTTCATGTGTCTTATATAGTCTACTCCAACGATATGCCAACATTCAAATTTCTGATAGTTGAACGATAATGAGCCAGCATAAATTTAGTTACTAAAGACTGTTAATCCCATCCGACAGTTGAACACCGACTAGATGGTCGGTCCATGTTATCTAGGCTCACAGTTTCAGTAAATTACTGAATGAATAAAGAAGTCAAATGGATAATAATGTGAACTGATGACTCAGAATATTTCACATTTGTGACACGGAAAGCCCTCATGATTCGTCGTCCTCGGCGAACTCAGAATTTCGTCCTTTGCATGACCACAACCTGTTTCCATGAACGACTTTTGGTTTTCCATTTATGCTCATCCGTATCCAGAATACAACGTCGTTCAAGCATTTTATGACCTCGTATGGTCCCTCGCAGTCTCTCTGCAATTTGGGACACTTTCTTCTTCTAGAGTTGAAGAACCCTATCACTTTGCTGGAACCTGGGACAGTTTGCTCGCAGGTCATATCGGGCCTTTAATCTGTCGCCAGCAGCTTCTCCCGTGCATACTCATTGACGCTCCACAAGCTATCCTGAAGATGGTTGACCCATTCCTTCAACTGTTACTCGTTGTTCTTAGGTGGATGCCTCACAACCATATTCACCGGTAACCGCAGCTCTTGACTCATCATCAACTTGGCTTGAGTGTACTGGATGGATTCATTGACAGCTGACCTGTAAGCTTGTACGCATAGGTGAATCTTCTCATCCCAATCATCTTGGTGTTCGTTAACGAGTTTTAGTAAATAATCCAGAATTATTTTTTTGAAATGTTCTACCATGCCATCAGACCATGGGTGTAATACTTGTTTTGCTGGTGCCTAGAATCTCCATCACGGGTTTAAAACCTTTGAACTCAAAATTCCTTCTTCATTCATCCCAGGATGTCATTCTACCATACGGCGTTGGTTTCAGGGTGAAATTGGATGAAACTTCTCTTGGAGTAGAAGCTGAAATTCTTTTTATCTGTAGGGCTGCGCCATTTCCATTGAGACTGAGGATGTGCAGTTTTTCGGTAGCAATAGAGCTAAATTTTGCTTCCAACTCACGTTCAACTTGCAAGACTTGATGTTCGATCTGCTTGACTTGACTCTTTACTACAATAAGCTCTTCATCGATCTCCTGAATTTCTACTGTCACCGTTTCGTTCTGCTCTGAAGTCATCTTCTCCAACTCTGTCGGTTTTTCTTCTGTAGACTCTGTCATTGCTCTCATCTCTTCTGTTACTGATATCTTCATACTCTCTGTAGATTCCGACATCTTCTTCTTCATGGATGCCGCTGATGCTTTTTGCTCAGCAGCTGAAGTCTTCATGAGTACCATGATTATCTCCAGCTGATAGCCATGCTTCTCGTCTTGGGCATTTACAACAGTCCCAACACAATTTCAAACGCTTCACAACACTGTAATCCATTCCACTTTTTGTCGTCTGGATTCAAAATTATTTACACTCAATTTCTCAGAATCCCACTTCTGATATCAATTTCTCACAAATTTCATTGTGATTAACTTATGTTCACAGGTTTTTGTGCAAATATTTATTTCACAAACGCTCACAATAACAGAATCCCATTCCACTTTTTGTCGTCTGGATTCAAAATTATTTACACTCAATTTCTCAGAATCCCACTTCTGATATCAATTTCTCACAAATTTCATTGTGATTAACTTATGTTCACAGGTTTTCGTGCAAATATTTATTTCACAAACGCTCACAATAACAGAGTCGCTCACAGTTACTCAAACTGAATGACTGCTCCAGGACTGCTCTTCCGCTAGCTCACGTGTCTTGTAGGCTATGTACATGGGAACGGAGTTTGAACAAATATCGATACAAACGTTTATGGTGAGCACCATTATAAGCTTTGGACTTCATGTCTCAGAATAATTCATTGAGCATCGTAGTCTAACAGTAGAAATAATTTAGTTTTTGAAGGAAAACAATCATGAAATTTTTCATTTATTTTGAAACTTTATTATGAATAATTCTGAAATTAGATGCAAAAACTTCGGAATTGTTTTTTTCCCAATAAATTATAAGCAATTTAAAAGTGGTGAAATTTTAAAAAGAATCACGTGAGTCCAAACGTGCCATGATTGATCGTCTTGTTTGTGACGTCATAATGTTGAAATGGCTTCACGCTAGTAAGCGATAAACGGTTTCTATATATGTATTGACAGAAAGTATCAAAATTTCAGTGTAAAAAAATGCTTCTGTCAACTAATTTCATTTAGGAAATAATGTGTGATGAAGAATCAACTAAGGCCAACTTAGATAATATACCTAGTGTGGATATATTCATGATGAAAGATTTACTGGAGAATTATATTCCGTTCAACTTAGCTGAAATAGAAGTCACTGAAGCATTGAGGTGAACTTGTTAAAAGATCATATTTCAAATAAAAGTGGAAAACTAAATATTTTTTATGAAATAGTTATAATTAATTAATTCATAGGGAATCACGTGAAACTTGAGATGAGAAGGCTATAGGTTATGTTCAACCTAAGGTCAAATCACCAAATATGAGCAAGATCATTCAATAATTGCATAAAAATTTATTATTCAATAATTTTAAAGTAATTACCGAAATTTTTTAAATGTTATGGTTTTTATTATTCATGATTTGGAGTAAGTTCTCTCAAAAAATTTCATCCATCTAACTCAGAATATTGGAATTATGGGTATATATAAATTGTTATGAATTAATAATTGTTCCACATTCAAATACTTGCACCATAATGATCCTCACAGCAAAAATTTAAACTGTTCTTATTGAAATATGCAAAGCTTCAATATGAAAATTGATAGACTTCCCTCCAATTCTTCAGCATGTATTGGAAGTTAGAGGAAAATCAAAGTCTTGTATCACACTGTTCAAAAATCAATTTTTATATTTTGTTGACCGGTTTTGACTATTGAGTAGCCATTTTCAGAACCGGGAGACTGTAACAACAAGATACATGAAAACTTGAAGTTCTACTCTGTAACAAACACAAATACAAATGTAATTCAAAACCGACACAATCGATCGATTCAATTAATAATGACTCCAATCATTATACAAAACATAAATTTGCAATATTCCAATCACACATTCATCGAATGCTTACTTATGGTTTGAGTAATGAAGAAACTATTTCTGAAACTAAGATTTTGAAACAAATTGCTTTTGCAAATAATTTCCACTTTGACATTATTGATAAGCTTACTAGCAGAAAACGTTAAAAACTTCAACTGAAAGAAGCATATTCTCAAAATTTAGTTATTGAGAAAGATTTTTTCACATTTTCCCTGCCCTTCCTAGGGAGCATATCTTACAGTCAGAAATATTTTCAAAAATTATACCATAAAAATAATTTTCAAACCATTAAGTAATTTGAAAAGGGAACTTTGCGAGAAAATTGATACTCAAATTTTGACACATAAGTCTGGGATTTATAAATTAAACTGTGCTAGCTGTAACGCAGTAACGCAGCTTACATTGGTCAGACAGGGAGGAAATTCATAACTGGGTTTAAAGAACATGAACGCTGTCTACGACTCGCGTGCGGAAATTCAAGTTTCGCAGAACATTTACTTGATACAGGACATGATTTCAATATTACTAAAGATTTCGAAATTTTACATATACATTTATATGGTTCAACTTTAGACTTTTTGGAGGTTTTGGAAATCAAAAGATTCATTAAAAATAATAAGTTCTTAGGTCTGAATGATCAAACAAATTTAACAACATCAAAATTACACAATGTTTCAATGTAGTTTTTACTTTACAAAAATTTAGTCAATTTGTTTTTCATTGACCTGGCTAAATAGTAGCATTTCAAACTCTGAATTATGTGATTGTTCCTACAATATCTTTATTGTTTGTAATGCCATGAGAGGAAAGTGCTTTTATTGGTCAAAAACAATGGTATTTCTCATAAGGTTGATCTCACTACCTATTCCTATATTCTTTTTTGTTAGCAATAATAAGAGTTTGTATGTCTCTGTTCTGTATATTCCGCCATAATCAACTGCATCTCAGTATATTTCCGTTTTTGATTTTTTTGAGTCTTCCTTTGCTTGATGGTGGTAATTTTGTCATCCTAGGAGATTTTAATTCACCTGGATTAGTTTGTCAAACTGATACTCTCAAAATTGATTTTTTCAATACTTTTTTGGAATTGACAGATGCTGAGCAATTAAATTCAGTTCTAAATAAAAATAACAGGCTTTTTGACGTTATTGTCTCTAATGTTCAGTGCACAGTTAGTCGTGCCTCAAATTTACTACTAGATGTTGAATATGACAATCATCCAGCTCTCGATTTTTTTAACATATCAGATAGTGTCACAAAGAGAAATAACTTTTTACAAAATGATTTTTCTTATAATTTTAAGGAAGCAGATTTTTCTAAACTCTATCGCCTCATAAATAACTTTGTTTGGGACATTCTTAAGCAAAATGATGATATTAATCTAGCTCACGATAAATTTTATAACATCCTTCAGAGTTTTTTCAATATCTGTATTCCTCATGAAGGATCTTCCAAAATACGTTATCCTCCTTGGTTTATATTGGAGCAGATATTTACCGTAAAGAACGTTATCGCAGGCTTAGTTACAAATTTATGAACAATCTCCACCACTCGACATGTTACACTCAAATGCGTTTCAAATTAAAACGTGACATTAAGATTGCTTATGATGATTATATTCTGCATTTTGCGTCTAGTATTAAACACGATCCTAGTTCTTTCTGGAAATTTATAAACTCCAAAAAGAAATCATCAACATTCCCGGATAGCATGATTCTCTATGATAATGTACTGTCATCATCCGGATGATATTGCAAATGGTTTTGCTTCACACTTCCAGTCAGTTTACACTCTCCCTTCTTGCAATCCGATTTTCTCGACCAATCCTTCTTGTTGTGATCTCACTTCATACCCAAAATGGAATCTAATATTTCATGGGGCTCCGATCATATTCTGACTTTTTAAATAAAAGACTGTGTCTGTCCCTTGTCAAATGCTCTCTTTCACATTATAAATCTATCTATAAAAACATGCATATTCCCTGATGTTTGGGAAATTACACTTATTGCACCCATCCATAAATCAGGTGAAAGTACTATTATCAAAAACTATAGACCAATTGCTGTATTACCGAACTTTAGTAAAATTTTCGGGAAACTTTTATACACAGCTATCTACGTCAATATTAAAAATCATGTTTTGGTATCATAACACGGATTCATAGAGAAAAGATCTATCTCTACCAATTTTTTATTACTCACTAATACAGTTTCATGAGTGTTAGATTCCAAAGGTCAAGGTTGACTGCATATATACGGATTTCACAAAAGCGTGCGACAGAATAGATCACTCCATTCTTACTCAGAAACTTCACTCTTTTTCCATAACCACATCACTTTTTGATCTTCTCTAATCATAACTTTCTCATCGCCAGCTATTTGTCAATTTCTATGGTCGCGGATCTTCATTCTTTATTTCCACTTCTGGAATTCCCCAAGGGTCTAACTTAGGTCCTTTGCTCTTCATTCTATTCATCAATGTTTGCAATCGCATAAACTCTTGTTTGTCGACGGTCTTAAAATATTTTACACCATCTCCACTCTGACTGACGTTCAATTTCTTCAAAACGATCTGAATAATTTATCTGTTTGGTGTTCTGAAAACAATGTAAGCCTAAACTTGGACAAATGTCATGCTATGTCTTATACGCGGAATTTATCAACTGTGTTGTTTAATTATCATATCGATAACACCCTTTTATCACGTATAACTATTGATGATCTCGGCGTCACTTTTGACCAAAAACTCACGTTTCTGAATCATATTAATCGGATTTACAATTACTGTATTCGTATGCTGGGACTCATTATGCGCAATAACCGTTTCTTTCGCAATACAGCTCCAATCTTATCGCTCTACTATGCCATTATTCGTTCTAAACTTGAAAATTATCCTATCATCTGGAATCCTATTTATGAAGTTCATCAGAATCGAATTGAAACCACCCAGAAAAAATTACTCAAATATATGTTCTTTGAAACTTTGAATTCCTATCCAGATTATTCTATTTCTTACAATGATTTACTTTATATTTTCAATATTCATAGCCTGATCGAACGTCGCGAATTTCAACTTGCACATCATCTTAGTAAATTGATCCATGGAGAAATTGATGACCCTATTTGCTTTCTACCTTTCCACACCTCTTATATCATTACACGGTCTTCCCATACTCTCTATCTCCCCACTCCTCGAATGATTGATCTTTCCTCTTCACTTTTATACCGTATGTGTCATACTCATCAGCATAAATTTTCTGATGTTGATGTTTTTCTGCAACTCTTCAAGAGCTGAATAAAATTACTCAGAAATAATCAAACAAAATAGTTTTAAATAAATGTTTTGCAGTATCAGTAAATTTTATATTCTAAATTAATTGAAAAAAAAAATATATTTTCCTGTCCTCTTATTGGATTTTGTACCTGTTGGACAGTGTATGTTTGAATAAATAACTAAATAAATATATGAAAAAAAGTACCCAAAATAAGTAATTCCAACGGAAATATTATGCTAGACAAATTATAATATACGTCCACAGCTGAATCAAATAATATTAGTACATTTAAAAAATATATGTATGAAACAATGATGAAATAGGAGCTCAATCGTTCTCCATTGTCCGCTAGAGGCGCTAGTAGACTTCACGAACATAGCGTATATACCCTACTTCAACAATGTTCTAACATTCATCTACTAACCAGAGACTTTCAATCATATCCGACAATTGGACGCCGACTGGATTGTCGGTCAATGATAACTAGGAATACAATTACAATAGTTCCAATTGAAAGCTATCTATTACGTTTAATCCCTCCCTCCTTTTTTTATTTGTTTCCAAATTCATTGGATTAATATTTATAACTAAATTTATGAATAATTTGTAGGACATAAGGGAGAACAGCCTCTGGCTGAACCTAACTTTTGAATTACTCTCAATAAAGACTATTATTATTGTTATTATTACTTCTATTATTATTAGCACAGCTAAATTAATAGGCTTCGTCCATGATATATTTTTGCTATCAGGAGTCAAGATTTAGTCGGTATCACTTGGCCGCAGTATGATACTGCCGTACTGCCGATTAGAAATAAATACCATTGCAATATTAAAGCTTATATTATCCTACAACACAAGTATGTTGATTCAAATACTTGTATTTCCTATTTTTACATTACATTGTCGGTCGATCGATTTCTTGGTTGAGTGACGTCACAGCATATATAGATAAAATAGACTTGATCGGCCACTGTCCGGATAAATAAATCAGTGTTTGACTAAAAATATTTGACTCATTCAAAATGTATAAGATCCACTTGAAATACCATTCAGATTTTGAATGTCTATCAAAGCATTTTTTGTATAAAATGCAGAGCAGATTTCAATTGGAGAGATATAGTTTGAGAATTAAAAGTAAAAAGTCTCAGACGGCAATTATTAGACTTTTGGAACGCAATTTTGAGCATGATGGATTTTTTTCTAATACAATTTTGTGAATAATAATATAACCAAAAGCATCTTGGGCCCAGTTTACAGTCCAAGCTTTAGATAATCTTAGACTGTACAAGTGGGCCTTGAAGTTTTTGTGTGAGGATTCAATAATTTATTCTGTGGAATATTGCAGGGCCATCCGTCATCCATTCATATTGTTTGTTATGTATTGTCTGACCACATTTTTGTTAAGACAAAGCGGGACAAATGAGATCGAATAAGAATTGTAATTGAGTTATGAAAGCAGATCAATACATCACTCGCACTCCCGGGAGTAAACAACGAATTTAATCCCTCATTTCAGGGACTTAGGTTTGAGTTTAGTCCCTCGGGATCTAAAATGATCAAGAATCTCAAGGGACTAAAGTAAAATAAATAAATATTTTCCATAACAACTGAATAATCAAAGTACTTACCTAAATGTCAAATTGAATTCTGTCATTAGAATTCAAACTTTTATTCTTGATTTGTATTAGCATTATTGCAATTCACACAATTTCACAAATGCATCGTATTGTTGTTCGTAAATTTTCTAGACTTTTGACAAAATCATACAGTTACCTCTTCCGCAGCCTTATCAATATCAATTTTCTCACTCATCTTTTTGACAGCAAGCTTATTTATTGAACAACTGCTGTAGCCAGCCTTGTTACTATGGTGAATTTACTCAATATTTTTGTATCAAGTTTGTTGTTGTCAAAATTGTTAGATTAATTAATCTGCTTTTAGACTATTGTGATTCAATATAATACGGTAGTGCGAAAAATAGCGTAGATAACACAAGACTTAAGTGCCTTTAATCCCTCAGCCTACTGCGTCTCGTGCAATAAACTCCACCCTCAGGATTAAATCAAACACTTAAGTCCCTTGTTATATGATATACTATTATTGTATACATCCATATATTTGTTCATAAATATATAAGAATGTATTTATCAATAATTATTGGTAGCTATTAAAATATTTGTGAAAAACAATTACTCGGACATTATGAATTCCAATTGATCTAAATTTCTTATTTGAAAAGAAAAATGATTTTCTTTCACGGTCATATGTTTGACACGAGTGAATAATTTGCAATAGATTCTAATAAACGGACAGCTGGCTACATGAAAAACCTTGTTATCGCTACATGGCTCATTCATTTTGCAAAAGGATCTTTTTGTGTAGCCAAGTTCGAATCGTCTTGTCTGCCAGCGCGAATCCGTGGCTTTTGGACATTTTGAACTTGATATTTTAATTCAAATTGTCAAGAACAAAACCAATGCTATTCAGAGTATTGTTTCCTTAGTTATCAACTACTACTGTCGTCAAACTGACATTTACGAAAGAGAATTTTGAGGTAGCATGTCAGACCTATCAAACGTCACTTCTGTACATCATATTTATTTGGTCAATAGAAAAAGAATGAGATCATTCCAAAAACAATTTTGTGTTTGGGCGTAAACGCTCTAGCACAGGCACATTCCCAATATTTGTCTGCCGGGATTTTAGCCATGATTTTTTGTTGGCTAGTTTGCATATTGCTATTCTATTATATGAATATAGCATTCAATCAATCGATATGTATGTATGTGATAGTTTTTTTACTTAAAATTTTATTCCAATTTGGCGCTGACTGCCAGCCAGTCATAAGCAAACAGCCAACAATTTACCTTGTTTCTCAAGGATAAATAGAAGCTTTTTTCATAATTATAATACAAGTATCTTGTAGAAAATTCAATATCGTAGTTTCACTTATTTCACCGGCCTGGTCACCTCCACTATGAGGCACGGGATCTCGTTAGCAGACAAGACGATTTTAACCTGTCTACACAAAAGGATCCTTTCATAATAGGAATCAGCCATATAGTGATGACAAGATTTTTTATGAAGCAAGCTCTTAGATAAAGTGCACATGAGTGCATTCGAGAGAGTTTTCACAATGTTTTATTTTAGATCGTCCCAAACTCCGTAAAATATAGTGCATTTTCATAAATACTTTTTCTTTTGTGTATGTCAGTTTGACGGCAGTGGTATACATAGTTGGTAACTAAGGAAACAATATTGTGAATGGCAATGTTCTTGTCAAAATTGACAGAAAATTTCTTGGCACTTTGAATTAAAATATCAAGTTCAAAGTGTCCAGAAGCCACGGATTCGCGCTGGCAGACAAGAGGATTCGAATTTGACTACACAAAAAGATTCTTTCACAAAAGTAATTGGCCATGTAGCGATAACAACGTTTTTCATGTAGCCAGCTCTTAGACTATAATCATTTATCATAATGTAAAATCTTTCACACGAATTGGTAAATACTAGGTGATATACTTTTACAGTACATTCCAAATAACAGATGCAGATATTTTCCAAAAAGTCTGTATTCCAAAAAGCGGGATTCTTCCGCCAAAATCGGGACGTGTGTGTTTACTCCATTCTTTCATCAACATCGTATTCTCAGAATGATGATGAGCTCGTGAGGCTCAAAATCTCCTGTCAATCAATGAATAACAAAAAATATAAATTAATCACCAACGACTCTAGACTATTCCTTGAAAAAAATCTTTTGTTGACTCAAAGAGTGGAAAATTAGGCCAAAACTTGTTGATTAATACGATCTTAGATAGAAATATAGAAGATAAAAACTTGAGGTCGACTTCGTATTTTTCTTATAAATTATCATTTGTTAGGCTCAGTATTCCAGTGATAATTCGATCTCCAGTTTAATACGGTAACAAATAATTGTAAAATGAATAAGTTTCAGGATGCTTAAGGATCGATCAAAGACAATTTTCCAAAGAACATTAGAAATGGTCCTTTATCTCATGGTCTTTTCATATATTTGGTCGTTTCGAACGATTGCATTATCGTCCATCATCAGCTGTTAGTTAAAACACAGTGAGTAAATAACTGAGGCAAACACAACATGTTAGTCCAATGTTAGTTCTCAGCCAACCTCAGTTGGTGGTTGCAATTATGTAATTCTGCTTTTTCCATTTTTCAGCATGTGCCTTGCACTGTTGAGTTCAATATTTGATTTTTTTTATAAAATCTTCACTGATCAAGTGGTGAGTTTGTAATATTGTGTTTGCCTTAGTTATTCACTCACTGTGTTTTAATTATATAAAAGCTGATGATGGACGGTAATGTAATCGTTCGAAACATTCAGATACATATAAGAAAAGACCATGAAATAGAGGACCATTTCGATGTTCTTTAAAAAATTGCCTTTGATTGATCCTTGAGCTTCCTGAAACTCATTCATAATTTAATCCAAGGATCCACATCAACGTTTTTGAATGAGCTTTCTTCAAATAATCATATAATCGTCCGTACGTAAATTGATCTGAAGTTTCAGTAATCCGAGTCCGGGAACACTGGGCCATAAGAGAGGTTATTGAAACTAAACGCGTGATCGCTCTCAGGCAAATGCGAATGTGGGAAAATCTGCCGTAGCAGAACAACCGAAGCCAGCAATGCCATGCGAGTGATTTTAATTTTTTCATGCATTTTGACTTACTTGTACAAATAAGTAAGTATTGTGAAACCGACAAAACTCACCTATCGAGATTTTGATGGAAATATCCGTTTTGATCATCCCTGAATCCATTATGACTATTTCTGGCTTGATGTCGGTACGTATGTTCCTGTGTGCGTGCGTTCGTGCGTGCGTACGTACATTCGTAGCTCGCAAATCTCAAAACTAGCTGAGCGTATGATGTTAAAATTCTGTATTTAAGACCTGGTATAGAATTTAGCTGTGCACCCTTGCATTATGGTTCCAATCGTCTGTACCGGAAGTGCACTTTACTTGAAACTTTTTTCGGATTTCTCTAATAAATCCAGAATGATCCACCGTAGGATGTTGAAATTCAGTATTTGAACTTGATGTTGTATTAGAATGGTCACCTGCCATTTTTGTATGAATCAGTTAAGCCTACAGTGCACTTTACTTGAAACTTTCTTTAAATTTTTTGCATAGATATAGAATAATCCGCCAAAGCCTATTGAAATTCGTACGAAGAATTTCTATAACATCTTATTGTACATCTTGCATTATGATTGCGATCGGCTGAACCGGAAGTGCACTTCACAGAAGACTCCGCATGAATCCAGAATGATCAGCCGTAGGATACTGGAATCCAGCATTTGAGATTGCTGTAGCATTTTAATGGTCATCTTCTATTTTTGTAACAATCGGCGGAGCCAGGAGTGCACTTTATATAACAGACTTTTTAATTTTCCGTACAAATTCTGAACAATCAGTCGTAGAATATTGAAATTTTTTATTTGGCACTTTTATTGCTGTACACCTTGCACTATGATTGCTATCGACTAAGCCGGAAGAGCACTTTATTCGAAACATTTTTTGAATTTTCCGCATAAATCCAAAACGAGCAAACGTAAATTATTAGAATTCAAGTCTGCATAACAAAATGTATGAAAACTGAACCACTTAGCTAGCTGCCTGGCGTCTGGATCTCGGCCTTCAGGTATAATTTTGCTGGATTCCAGGTGGTCAGGAAATCCAGGATGAGAGTCAGGAACTTTCACAGCGTTGTGCCTTGGTCCAGATGACGTAAAATCGCAGGTGGTAGCGATAGAAAAATAGATCGTTCACAAACAACTTTAACTAATCCCCAACACGTGGGCTGCTCCACCGAATGGACCCAATGTCCAAACTGCCTCAAAATGGCCGGAGCACAGGTTTTTCCCCAGAATAATCCCTAAACTTGGGATTGCTCACGCAATAAAATTTTGGGAAAACCTATAAAATTGTAGTGGTGAAAAAGAACGAAAACGCAATGAATGAAATGTCTGTCCTACACCAGGACTTGAGGCTGACTATCCTAAATTAAGTCAAATCTGGTCGGTTTGACTTAATTAAAAATAAACCGTTTTTCATTAATAAAAACCTAGCGGACGCCCCAGTACTAAGAATTAAAAAAACGTGACGTCACTGCCTGCAGTGCGCGTATTGGAACAACGAAATTTCAAAACAAAAATCTTGAGCTAAAATTAATTGATACAAGTAAACAAAAACACGCTTTTGATGTAACCAAAAAATCTGAGCTTGAAGAAGAGAAAAGAAATAGAGCTAAATAATTGAAATATGAATAAAAGTATTAGAATAATTGAAAACTACAATATCATCAACTAGAAGTGAGTACATGAAGTTCACTAAAAAAGCCCAAATTTACCCAAACTATATTTCAGAATTTAACCAAACAAGAAAAGTGACCAGAAGCCAAATTGGCACAGCCGAGACTGTAGGGCAGAGAAGAAATTAAATTTAGTAATATGACAGAATTCCCAAGAACTTCATTACTCACATAAAATTATAAATAATAATTATAACAATATATTAGTGATTATATCACACACCTTAGCAACAACCAATGAAATTGAGGGATTTTCCATGGTAACGAGGTATATCGCGATAATATTTTCTCCTAGCTCGATATACCACAGTAGCTTTTTGAAAAATAATAAAAAATATAATAATTAATAAATTTTTTGGTTTGTGAAATAATCCTTGCAAATACACCTCAAGATTCGGTATATTATCGCATATACCTTGAATTTAACTCAAATACTTTTTGTCCTGGGTAATTTTTTACTCGGCAAATTTGGAGATTTATAATCAACGATAATATCCCTCGAGCTAAAGCTCTCGGGTATTATCAGATTATGAATCCCCAAATTTGTCTCGTAAAAAATTCCCCAAAAGACAAAAAGTATATTCGTGAAATTCTTCGGTATATCGATAATACACCTCTCTATCGGTATATTACCGTTGATTATATCACACACCTTAGAAACAACCAATGAAATTAAGACATTTTGCATGGTAACGAGGTATATCGCGATTATATTTTCTCCTAACTCGATATACCACAGTAGCTTTTTGAGAAATAATGAAAAATATAACAATTAATAAATTTTGTGGTTTGTGAAATAATCCTTGCAAATACACCTCAAGATTTGGTGTATTATCGCATTTACCTTGAATTTAACTCAAATACTTTTTGTCTTGGGTAATTTTTTACTCGGCAAATTTGGAGATTTATAATCAACAATAATATACCGTGAGCTGAAGCTCTCGGGTATTATCAGATTATAAATCCCCAAATTTGTCTCGTAAAAAATTACGAGGAGACAAAAAGTATTTTTGTGATATTCTTCGGTATATCGATGATACACCTTTCCATCGGTATAATACCGTTGATAATTCCACTCTAATATAAAGTAAGTCATGAGAAAAAAACAATTTTATCGTTTGACAGCGGATAAAAAGGAAGGTAACTTTTTGCAAGTGATAATAGTTATTTGTGTATCAAGGCCGTAAAGGTTAACTTTTTTGGTCGAATCTGTTGTTTGCGGCCGAAGCGTAGCTGAGGCTGCAATTCAGGTGGGACCAAAAAAGAACTGTAGGCCGATGTGCACACAACGTTTTTTAGGCGATCATCACGAAATAATTCCAAAGTACAAAATTTTATCTATTTATTTCTAAAACATTGCAATTGTAAATCTTAGTTACCGTTGAAATTGTTTTATTTTAATATCTTCTAATCAAAGTGACATTTGTAGAAAATGCGTATCAATTTCTTGAATTGCACGAACTATGAAGGTTGACGGAAGAATATAATATGTATTTCGGCGAAAACTGTTTCTTAAAGAGTTCATCAAACAGTTTATACAGGTAGGTATGAAGTGTTTATGAAGTAATTTCAGATTATAAATCCCCAAATTCGTCTCGTAAAAAATTACCCAAAAGACAATAGTTATTTATGTATCAAGTACCGAAAGTGCATATTTTCAGTACAAGCATGGATAATTGTAACCCGAGGCAACGCCGAGGTCTGCAATCATGCGAGTGCTGAAAACGCACTTTCTGTACAAGATGCATACAATATTTTTTTTTTAATTGTGCTACTTAAGAAAATTTACATATTATGCAGTTTTTGAATGATATAATTTGAATAAAATCAAAAGAAATAATATTTTTGACAGACGATTTATGTGATAGTGTGAAAATTGTTATTTAACTAAGAAAATTATTGATAAAATTATGGACGAGAACAGTGATGAAAGTGATTTTGAAGATCCGGGTCCTCCACCTGAAATTGCACAGGTTTCTAACGCAGCAAATTTAAATTTACTGCCTTTAATGTCACGAGAGGAGTAGTACAAATATGAATATAAAAATCCCAAGATTGGTGCATACAAGGAGAAATGAAGAAAAAATTATATATCCTTCAGTTGGGTTACTTTTTAGTACTAGTACCGAAAAGTGACTACTTTTAAGTACTAGTACCGAAAAGATTGAATTTCTGTTGATGTCTTGGTTACCATAATGTTAACATTTTGTTTCAATTCTGAAAAAAGAGTATTTCCGTGAAATTCTTCGGTATATCGATAATACACCTCTCTTTTGGTATATTACCGTTGATCATTTATAACTTACTTGTAAAGTACAAGTAGGTATTGAGAAACCGACAAAAACTCACCTATCAAGATTTTGATGGAAATATCCGTTTTGAGTATCCTTGAATCCATTTTTACTATTCTTTGCTTGATGTCGGTACGTATGTTTGTTCGTGCGTGCGTTCGTAACTCGCAAATCTCAAAACTGGTTGAATGTATGATGTTGAAATTTTGTATTTGAGACTGTTATAGAATCTTATTGTGCACCTCGCATTATGGTTCCAATCGTTTGTACCGGAAGTGCACTTTACTTGTAACTTTTTCCAATTTTTCTAATAAATCCATAATGATCAATTGTAGGACGTTGAAATTCAGTATTTGAACTTGATGTTGTATCAGAATGGTTATCTGCTATATTCTTGTATGAATTGACCAAGCCAGAAGTGCACTCTATTTGAAACTTTTTCCCAATTTCTTGCATCAATATGGAATGATCATTGATTGATAATCTGTTGTCAATTTCAACTTACTTGTACAAAGTAACAAGTAAGTATTGGGAAACCGACAAAATTCGCTTATCGAGGTTTTGATGGGAATATCCGTTTTGAGCATCCCTGAATCCATTTTGACTATTTTTGGCTTGATGTCGTCACGTATGCTCGTGCGTTCGTACGTGCGTGCGTGCGTAACTCGCAAATCACAAAACTGGTTGAACGTATAATGTTGAAATTTGTATTTAAGACTGGGATAGGGTCTAGTTGAGCATCTCGCATATTGGTTCCAGTCGTCTGAACCGGAAGTGCACTTTACTTGCAACTTTTTCCGATTTTCTCTGATAAATCCAGAATGATCAATCGTAGGATCGTAAAACTCAGTATTGGAACTTGATGTTGTATCAGAATAGCTATTTGCCACTTTTATGATAATTGGCTAAGCCAGACGTGCACTTTACGAGAAACTTTTTTTGAATTTTTTGCGTAAATATAGAATGATCCGCCATAGCATATTGAAATCTCTTATAGAGAACTCCTATAACATCTTATTGCACATCTTGCATTATGATTGTGATCGGCTAAGCCGGAAGTGCACTTTACTTGGAACTTTTTTTTAATTTTCTGCATAAATACAGGATGATCAGCCGTTGGATACTGGAATTTGGCATTCGAAATTGCTGTGGCATCTCAATGGTCATTTTTTATTTTTGTAACAATCGACTCAGCCGGAAGTGCACTCTATATGATATACTTTTTGAATTTTTCGCTTGAATTCTGAACAATCAGTCGTAGAATATTTGAATTTTGTATTAGGCACTTCCATAATATCTAGTTGTACATCCTGCATTATGATTGCTATCGACTCAACCGGAAGAGCACTTTATTCAAAACATTTTTAGAATTCTTCGCAAAAATCCAGAACGATTGAACATAGATTGTAGGAATTTGGTATCTAGGACAATTATACCGTCCAGATGCTCATATTCTATTATTATTGAGATCTACCAAGCCGGAAGTGCACTTTTCTTGACAATCTTTTGAAATTTTCCGTATAAATTTGAAACGTGTGTGTGTAGAATATTGAAATCTGGTATTTCAGTCTGCTGTAGCATCTGAATGACTGCCTTGGAGACTGAACCGGAAGTGTCGTTCAGTGGAAATTTATTTTTCAACTTTGCGTATAAATCCAGATCTGTTAGTAGTCGTAGAGTTTTGGAGATCAGTATTAAGGAATGTTGTAGTATAAGAATAATGGCCTACTGTTTCCATAGCAACCGACTTGGCTGAAAGCGCATTTCACTTGACAGATTCTTACAATCTCTTGGGTAAATCCAAAACGATTAACTGTGGAACGATGAGATTTTGTTTTTGATCATATATATACATATATCCAATGAGATATATAATCAAACACAAAATCACATCGTATTATATATATATATATATATATATATATATATATATATATATATATATATATATATATATATATATATATATATATATATATATATATATGTATATATATATAGACAGTAAATTTTGTAGGCTTAGCAGTCAGGTTTTTTTGGCCAATAAAATAAAAGATTTCTCTTTTAAAATTTCGTCTAGCTTTCGGCTTGGTTTAAGCCTTCATCAGGACACTGAAATAGAGTTTATTCACAGATCAGAATTTACATATTGATAAGTATAAAAAAAAAAAAAATTATTGTGAATAGTACAATATTACTTACATTTTTATGCGAGATTATTTTTAAGAAAAATATCTGTTAGTAAATCGAACAATATACGGATAAATTTGGAAATATAATGAATTTTGACACTTTATCTGGTGTACAACAGATTTGTATCATTTTGTGAGTTTTTAAATAAAATTTAGTTTTGTTAAAACACATAACTGTTTAAAATTGTTTTTATGAATAATTTAATAAATTCTACTTCACTATCACAGAAAATTTTGTAGAAACAGAACTGGTAAATTTGTCAAGTATCACACATCAGAAATGGAGGATGAAATTTAACATGTTAGAATCAAGTTAATTTGAATTTGAAAAAATAAAATATGTGACCAATTTCTGAACTAAACGAAAGTTGGCAACGTGACTGCAGTAAGCCCGCGAGACATGAACATTTTTTTTTTTTAAATATTGTAATGATTGATAAAGCACATCACTAAAATCAATTGCTTTTTGTAGAATTGACATTATTATTTTTGGTTTATTATTTGCCAAATTCAACAAATAAACATATATATTGCTCAAGTTGTCAATATCAGTTCTTTGTTCATGGAATGTTGGTTTCTTTGGATATGAGCCATCTCCAAAAAATTTCTCTTAAACAAATTCTTTTCCATATCTAATACTTTAACATTTTGGTAATCAATCTGATGTTTGGTTGTGTTTGGGTGGATGGCTAAAGCTGCTGACATTGGTCTTAATTTGTTATCACTTTTGTGAGATGTTATTCTAGATTTTAGGTTTCGTGACGTCTGACCTATATAATTTTGATTGCAGTCTTTACATGGGATGTCATATATTAGATTTGATTGGTATGACAATGGATTTAGATCTTTTATATTGGTAAATATATTTTTGACAGTTACGCAGCTTCTTGATGCAATTTTGAGGTTATCATCTTTTACAATTTTCAGTATTCTCGGAGTTAATGTTTCAATGAACGGTAACGATGCATATTTAATATTTTGGGGCTGTGATGGTTCTGGTTGTACTGGTGGAATTTCTGTGCCTGGTGTATCCCTTTGGATGTTGAATGAAAAGCTGTTTACCAATTTGGATGGGTAACTATTCTTAAGTAAAATAGTTTTTAGCTTCTGTAAGTTCTTCTGGTGATACTGAGGGTGTGATATCCGTAATATCCTATTTTTTAGGCCCAGAACTACATTTAATTCTAGCTGCTTTGGCTGTTGTGACAAATAATGCATGTACTTTTGCGATGCTATCGGTTTTTGGTACCAGTCCAATGTAATGATACCTGCTGCATCTCTGATTAACAAAGTGTCAAGGAACGGTAGGCAGTTATTGGTTTCCAGTTCCATTGTAAATTGAAGGTAAGTGTTGAAATTGTTAAAAATTGATAATATATTGTTTTGTTCTTCTGTAGGAATAGCTGTTACGATATCGTACACGAATTTCTTCAGGAATGGTAGTTGAAATTTTAATTGTGGAATGCACTCATCGAGTAGTGAGTCCATGACGTATTGAGCTATTATCGGACTAATAATTGCTCCCATTGGGCTTCCCATCAGCTGTTTGTAAAATTGACTGTCATAGATGCAGTAACTAGTGTCAAAAACAAACCTCAATAAATCAAGAAATTCATTCAGAGTTAGTGGAGTGAAGTCTTGAAAAATATTCCATCTCTTTGTTATGCTATCGACTGTTATTTGTAAAGTGATATTGCTAAACAGTGATACAACATCAAGGCTTATCAGTACATACCCTTGTGGTATTCGAAAATTGTTTATGAAGTTGGCAAACTCAAACGAATCTATCGTATAATATTGATTTTCTTTTTCATACGAATTAGTCAATATTTCTGTAAGATATTTTGCTATTTTGCTGTTTGGTGCATCTATTAATGCTATGATTGGTCGAAGCACCAGGTCTTGCTTGTGAATTTTTGGTTGGCCATAATATTTAGGTGGCACAGCATTATAAATCATTAGTGACTTTGCCAAATCAGGTGGTATAATTTGTTGACTTTTCAATTTGCTGATAATTTGATTTGCTTTTTGTAGGCTAAGCAGTCAGGTTTTTTTAGCCAATAAAATAGAAGATTTCTCTTTTAAAATTTCGTCTAGCTTTCGACTTGGTTTGAGCCTTTATCAGGACACTAAAATAGAATTCATTCACAGATCAATATATTTCCAAATTTATCCGTATATCGTTCGATTCACTAACAGATGTTTTTCTTAAAAATAATCTCGCATAAAATTGTAAGTAATATTGTTTTATTCACAATAAGTTTTTTTTTTTTCATACCTATCAATATGTAAATTCTGATCTGTGAATAAATTCTATTTTAGTGTCCTGATGAAGGCTCAAACCAAGCCGAAAGCTAGACTCAATTTTAAAGGAGAAATCTTTTATTTTATTGGCCAAAAAAACCTGACTGCTAAGCCTACAAAATTTACTGTCTTCTTAACTAATTGCAGTCGCGATAAATCCTTACTCATATATATATATATATATATATATATATATATATATATATATATATATATATATATATATATATATATATATATATATATATATATATATATATATATATATATATCCAATGATGTAAACTAAGTCACGTGATGATCACGTCAGATTTTTTGATTTTGTTTGACATTGTACATGTCAAAATATTATTGAAATTATATCAATTATAATCAGAAATGACAGAAAGCTCTTATGAATAAATTTATGTATATATGTACAAGTAAGTCACCTGATGTTCACATCAGATTTTTTTTAATTTTTACTGATAGACCGTCAGATAGTCGTGGATTTGAGTGCCCCATTTTGTTTTCTCTGCCTTCAAGATTTTTGATAAGTATGTATATTTGGAGTATAATAATGCCAAAATTAAAGCTGGACCGTGTGGCCAGCATAATAATAATTGATTTTAAATTTTTATAAAAGAACCTGTTTTGATCCAATTTTCTCGTTTCTGCCATGCTTAAGGAATGAAATTCAGGGAACAAGATTTTACGAAAACTTAAAACTATCTATTATTATGTTGGCCACACGGTCCAGCTTTAATCTTGGCATTATTATAGTCCAAATATACATACTTATCGAAACTCTTGACATTCTTGTGTGAGTACCCATATAAGTCAGATACATATGTCAATCAAATATTTGAACTCTTCTCTGAACCTCCTACAAACGTGCAAACGTGCTTGAGTTAAGTGTCAACGCAGTGCAAGGTGAAGGTAATTCTGAACTTGGATTAATTTCAAATCAAATACAACCTACTCTCACCTAATTAAAAACCCTACCCTATCGTTCTCCATCATATTGTATTCCATCCCCAAACAAATATTAAATATCAAAACCAGATTCACAATTTGCCTACGTGGAGTCATCTATTGACAATAAAATATGTTGATAGAATAAAAATCAATCATGAGCACAGAAACAAACACGGCAACTTCTCTACCAAACACTCAACAAACTACAGGTTCCAACTATGCCAGCGCTGTCAAACAAAATGTGAACAACAATTACCTTCATCCGTCAAAAGACCAAGCAATTATTATAACTGCTATAAATGAAATATCCCTAATCTCTTGAATAAAAGCTGTAGGTAATATAGTAGAACCAAAAAATGTGATATTTGCTTCTAGGATTTCCAACAGTCGCATATGCATATACCCAACATCTAAAATAATAGTTGATAACCTGATTTCAAGGAACAAACTCATTGAAGTAGAAAATAAAATCTTAGAAGTCAGACGTTTAGTGACTTCCACAAAACGTCTTATCATTTCGAATGTTTGCCCCTCTATCCCACACGAAATAGTAGAAAAAGCGATACAACAAAGAAATATAAAAACTGTGTCCCCAATAACATGTTTAAGGGTAGGTACACCAGACAGTGAATATGCTCATGTTCTGAATTTTTGTAGGCAGATCTACATAGTAGAAAAAGAAGACAATATAATACCGGAAAGCTTACTTATTATTCATGATAACACAGAATACAGAATCTACATATCTAATGATACTCCGATAGGCAACAGATGCAAAAAACAAGGGCATACCACAAACCAGTGCCAACTTAACCAAACTATACAATCTTCATCTACCATAACAATCCAAAATGAACACAGAACTCAAAACACACAGCCAAACATGGAAGATCCAAAGCAAAACATATCCCAATCGCAAACAATACCGGCAATTAAAACCATAAGAGACACTGAGATCTTCTACCCATCCTTCCAGAAAACATTTTTTACACAACCTGCAACACAAACAACTCAAAAATACGACAATGCAAAACAACTGCTATCCATGAGATGAAAAAATCTTCAAGTCCAGGACCCGACGGTATCACATACGAAATTATAAAACACCTCACAGTAAAATCATTAGAGTACATATTAGGAATATATAACATCGTATGGACAAAAAATAAATTTCCAAGCAAATGGAGGGAAGTTATAACTATTCCCCTATTGAAACCTAGCAAACCAAAAACAAAAACAGACAGCTACAGACCAATATCATTATCAAACTGCCTAAGCAAGATTCTTTAGAAAATTATCAACAAAAGATCAGTCTGGTTTTTAGAAAATAACAACATCCTAAATGAACACCAAAGCGGCTTCAGAAATGGGAGATCAACTATCGACCAACTTATAGCACTCCAAACAGGAGTACACAACGGCTTCAAAAACCAACAACACACAGTAGCTATATTCTTCGACATATCCAAAGCGTATGACACAGTCTGGAGACACTATATCATCAAAGCTCTAAAAAATCTGGAGCTTAATGGAAACATTCTCAATCACATCAACAACTTCCTTACAGATCGCAAATATAGAGTACTATTTAGCGGACATTTATCGGAAGAAAAATGCCAGAAAAACGGAAGTCCACAAGGAGAGATACTCAGCGACACACTGTTTCTGATAGCGATGAACTATATTACGGATTATATTCCCAAATATATAAAAATATCATTATTAGCCGACGACCTCGCGATCTACTACCGGAACAAAAATACACTTGATATCAAAAAAGAACTACAACAAACCACAAATCAATCACAAAATTGGGCAAATTCTACCGGACTACAGTTTTCTACAGAAAAAAACGAAGATGATGCTATTCACCAAGCTTACCTGTCTCATAATAAAACCGTTAATAAAAATAAACAATAAAAAGATCGAATACGCGGACAAGATAAAATTTCTAGGGATGATTTTAGATCAAAAACTTACATGGGAACATCATCTGCAACAACTAAAACAAGATTGCTTTCAAGCTTTAAATCTAATTAAAAATTTAAGCAACAAAAAATGGGGTTCGCATAGAGACGTCTTACTACATATTTATCTAGCTCTAATCAGATCCAAAATTGATTATGGTTGTGTCGTATATCAGACAGCCAGTAAAAACATACTGAAAATCATCGACCCAATAATAAACGCAGCGATACGAATTTGAATAAGAGCATATCGCACAAGTCCAATAATTAGCATGCACTGTGAATCTGGTATCGAACCCTTAGATATAAGAAGAAACCAACTTACTATGTCATATATCATAAAACTAGCAAAAAGTACCAAAAATCCAATCTTCAATTGTATCTATAAAGAAAATTCAAGCCCCCTAACACTTTTATCCCACACACCTCTCCAACAGAAAATTATCCAAATCCTCAAAAACCTTCAAATAACCATACCTGACCTAGAACAAATAAGTAGAGACAATGTAGCACCCTGGAGGAAAATACCACCAAATTTCAACCTCAAAATCTCCGAATACAAAAAATCAGAAACCCAGACAGAAACCTAAAATCATAAGTACGAAGTGATATGCAGCCAATTCCATAACGGACTTCATATATACACAGATGGATCGAGAACATCAGAAGGAACAGGGAGTGCAATAGTTATAGGAAATGGTAACAAAACAACCAAAATACATCTCCCAAACGGCACATCCAGTTACACGGCCGAAGCCTACAGCATTCTGGAAGCATTGAACGAAATACAGCATGACCAACAAGCTGAAGAATTTGCAGTATACACTGATGCGCTCGGAGTAATTAACGAAATAAGGAATATATACAGTACCCAACCAATTATACAGGAAATTCAAAATAAAATTCATCACATCATGCAACACAAAAAAATAACTATAATCTGGATTCCAGGGCACATAGACATAGATCAAAACAAAAAAGCCGACCAAGCAGCTAAGGACGCAATTAGAGAAGACATAACATCAACTCCAATTCCTATTTCAGACTTCCTAAAAACAGTAAAGAGCCAAAATATGAGTTACTGGAACGAAACATGGAGAAATATAACAACAAATAGACTAAGGAATATAAAATCAAATATATCAACTCGATTACAAATAGGACATAATCATTTATCCCACAAACATATAATGAATAGAACAGAAATTGAAAAATGTGCCACGTGCAACACCCCAACAACTGTAGAACATATCTTAAAGCACTGCCCCGAATACAACACCAAAAGAACAAAACACCATATTCCTGCTTTACTCGAAGAAGCCCTAGGAAACAACATGAGTCATATAAACAACGTCATCGGTTTTCTTAAAGACACTAATTTACAACAAAAAATATAAATAAATACAACAATAATAATATGTAGACTAATAACCCAATGTTCCGGGTACTATTAGCCAAGCAGCTGATGTACTCTTTCTCTCCTTAAATTAAAAAAAAAATACTCTTGAAGGCAGAGAAAACAAAATGGGGCACTCAAATCTACGACTATCTGACGGTCTATGAGTTTATCTCCTCGAGAGCTCTGAATTGATACTAAATTAGACATCATTAACTTGCAAAAAAACAATTGAAAATCGTTTGAATATCTATTTAACACTCCTACTGAAATTATTTCCACAGGAGCTCTGATTTCATACTGTTAAGAATAATATGTTTAATTTAGTTTTTTTCATATATTCTGTTTATTTTAAATATAGTTGGCAATACTGTTCTAAGATTTGTAACAAATGAGGAAGTGCAGTATTGCGCAGGTGCAGAGTAAGTAGTGTTGTGTAATGGCGGGTGACATGGTTTTTTTCTGTTGAGTTATGAAAGTATACAAGAATAAAATAAAACTACTTGTTTATTCACAATAATAACGTCTAGTTTCAATCATTCTCAATCCACTCATTAGTTAAACAAATTTAACAGGTTATGAGCCCAGTATAGCGAGTGAGAATTGATTGAGGAAAAACTAGCGTGGAACTCGGGAACAGTAAACATGGACATACTCAAGCAATTTCATCTGCAGAAGTTCAACGGGAAAAACTTTCAACTATGGAAGTATCAGATGGAGATAATTTTTCAAGCAGAGCCAGGTATGAAAGATTTAATAAATGGAACCACGACACGTTCAGCCGCAACTGATGCAGCAGGGAGGACAGCGTGGGATACTTTAAATGCAAAAGCAATGTTACTTATCTCGTCAGGGATGGAGTTAGAACAACTTCAGACGGTTGTAACATGTCAGACAGCTGCAGCAATGTGGGCTCGTCTGAAGACGATACATGAACAAAGATCGTCAGTGAACAAAGTCGCTTTAAAACAACAGTTTTTCAGTTACAAAATGGCGGAAACAGATTCGATTGCACAACATGTAAGCAAAGTTGAAGAGCTGGCACAAGCGCTAGCAAATGTTGATGAACCGGTAAAAGAGGTCGACAAGATGGCAAAACTACTCGGAGGTTCACCATACAAATACAATGCTTTTGTGACAGCTTGGGATTCTTACGACGAAAGTAAGCAAACTTTTGATAATTTAACAGCTCGATTAATGAAAGAGGAACAAAGGCTGACGCAATCAGAAGATATGGCTACAGCGTTCGCAGCAGTTGATATTCGAGGTAAACGGACAACATCGTCAGCACACAAGAAGAATGAACCTCAAAACAGTGCAAAGGATAAACGACATATTGAGTGTTTTTATTGCAGAAAAAAGGGACATTATAAATCAGAGTGTCGAGCAAGGTTAGCAAAACAAAAACAACCCAATAATGAAAAACATGAAATAGCAATGTGTATTGAAACTAAGAATATATCTTCTACAAATAATGAAGAAGACTGGTTAGCGGATAGTGCAGCTTCTAAGCTCATAAACGAGAGTGGTTCACAGAATTTAACAAAAGTGCAAATGACTGTTGGGTGCAAATAGGTGACAATTCGCGATTGAAAGTCGAAGGGCGTGGTTCAGTTCACGTTCGGGCATTAGTTAACGGTATATGGGAACCAAGAGTTCTTGAAAATGTACTATTTGTTCCGGAGTTAAAGAAGAATCTAATGTCAATTGGTGTGCTAACCACTAGAAATTTAAAAGTTTCTTTTGTTAATGACAAATTGGAAGTTCACGGTCCACAACTGATTGCTATTGGTGACAAGCAGAAAAATCAATGCTATAAAATGTTTAAATCAGAAACAAAGCAAGAGGTGGCAGATGTGACAGTGGGAGACTCGGCTAGATTGTGGCACGAGAGAATGGAACACATTAGCTTCCATACACTGAAAGAAATGGCTGTTAGTGGAATTGAACCAGGACTGAAAATAAATACTCTTGATGGATTATTTTGTGATATGTGTCAATTCGGAAAACTCCATCGAAAACCATTCCAGAAGAATTCACAAGAAAGGGCAGCGGAACCAGGTGAATTCGTGCACATGGATTTGTGTGGAAAAATGACGCATCCATCAACTGGTGGTGCAAACTACTTCTTATTGTTCAAGGACGATTGTACCTCGTATCGGTCGGTATACTTTATTAAAAATAAAAGTGATGCGTACGTGAAATTCCTCGAGTACAAGAAGCTAGTGGAAACTCAAACATCAAACAAAATTAAACGCGTTCGAAGTGATAATGGTCTCGAATTTCGAAATGAACAGTTTGCGCGGTTGTTCAAAGACAGTGGTGTAGTTCAAGAATTTACTGCTCCTTACACAGCAGAGCAGAACGGAAGAATTGAAAGAGAAAACCGTTCTATCGTGGAAAGTGCTAGAACAATGTTGATTGCAGCAAAACTTAAACCAGAACTATGGGCAGAAGCAGTCAACACCAGTGTATATATTTTGAATCGGAAGCCACGCAGTCTTGACAAGAAGATACCCTACGAACTATGGTCAGGGAAAACCGTTAATTTACAGCACATGCGAAAATTTGGTTGTGAATGTTATGCACATGTTCCCAAACAGTTCAGAACAAAATTTGATGTTAAGGCAAAGAAAATGCATCTAGTCGGTTATGATAATGACAGTGTCAACTATCGTTTGATTGAACTGAAAAGTGGAAGAATACTAGTAACGCATGACGTAAATTTTAATGAGAACACGCAGTACAGCGAAACTCAAAATAATGAAGTTGGGGAAACATTCACATTTTATGTCAATAATAAAGTGTTAGAAGAAGAGCAAGAGCAAGAAGCACAAGATGATGAGCAGGATGACATCACAGTTAACGAAAACGCAGAAGCTGATAGAAACGGCGACGAAAATGAAGAAATAAATCCAGTGGCAAATGGGCGACAGTTACGTGATAGAAGAAATATCCGTCGACCATCACGGTATATTGGTTATGTTGGTAAAGAGTATGATGTTGCATGCTCAGCAATAGTCAACGAAGAACCACAAACATTTGAAGAAGCAATGGCCAGAGAAGATGCAGAAAAATGGCGACAAGCAATGAAAGAAGAAATAGAGTCACTCAAAGTTAATGATACGTGGACTCTACAACCATTACCAGAGAATCGTCGAGCTATTGACTGCAAGTGGGTCTACAGAATCAAAAGACACATTGATGGATCAATTGAGCGCTAAAGGCTTCACACAGAAAAAGGGCATCGACTACAGAGAGACTTACTCACCGGTAGTCAGGTATGATTCTGTACGGTTCCTTTTAGCCTTAGCGACAATCAACAACTGGGAGATGCAGCAGTTTGATGTCAAAACTGCATTCCTTTATAGCGACCTTGAAGAGAACTTATATATGAGGCAACCAGAAGGATTTACCAGTAATAATCCAGAGTTAGTATGCAAACTAAATAAAAGTTTGTACGGCCTAAAACAGTCTCCACGGTGTTGGAACGAAAAGTTTAAGAGATTTATCAGTAATTTCAACTTTATTCAACTTGAATCTGATAGGAGCGTCTACAAGGCAGAATATGATGCTGTTGCAGTCTATCTCGCTCTTTACGTCGACGATGGGCTCATCATGTCAGAAAGTGGTGAAACCATTCAGAAAATTCTGAAAGAACTAGGCTCATTGGTAAAACTTAAAATAAGCAATCCAGAGTGTTTCGTTGGGCTGGAAATAAAACGAATCAGAGAAGAGAAAACAATGTTTATTAGTCAGAAAAGCTACATTGAAAGAGTGTTAGAAAAATTCAGCATGAGCAACTGCAGACCAAATGCAGTTCCAGCAGATCCAACTGCAGCTTTAACAAGTACCCAAGACATTCAGGAGTATGAAGATATTGGAGAAGAAAAATGCCATATCGTGAAGTTGTTGGCAGTCTGATGTTTGCTGCAGTTGTGTCACGTCCTGACATAATATATGCTGTAGGACAAGTCAGCAGATACCTGAACAATCCAAGTAAATTGCATTGGATAGCAGTTAAAAGAATACTAAGGTACCTACAAGGAAGCAGAGACGTTGGTATACTCTACAGTGGACAGTCTGACGAGTTGAAGGTCTACAGCGATGCAGATTTCGCGGGCGACCAAGATACAAGAAAGTCGACGTCAGGGTACGTTAGCGTGTTTGCCAACGGACCTGTGACATGTGTTCACAAAGACAAAAGTGTGTGGCAAGATCAACTACAGAGGCAGAATATGTTGCAGCATCCAGTGCAGCGCAAGAGATCATGTGGTTAAGGGCGTTTCTCAAAGAAACAGAAGGAGGAAAAACATCACCGACGAAGTTGTTGATCGACAACCAAAGTGCTTTGAATTTAGTGAAAAATTCGGAACATCATAAACTGACTAAACATATAGATGTGAAGTATCACTACATTCGTCAGTTAGTGCAAAATCGTGAGATTGAAACAGTGTATGTATCAACCAGTGAACAATTGGCAGACTTTTTGACAAAACCATTACCACGTGAAAAGTTCAATGTTAATTGTGATAAGTTGTCAATTTGTTCTCACATGAGTAATGAGAAAACAGTAAATTAAAAGTGGGAGTGTTAAAAATAATATGTTTAATTTAGTTTTTTCATATATTCTGTTTATTTTAAATATAGTTGGCAATACTGTTCTAAGATTTGTAACAAATGAGGAAGTGCAGTATTGCGCAGGTGCAGAGTAAGTAGTGTTGTGTAATGGCGGGTGACATGGTTTTTTTCTGTTGAGTTATGAAAGTATACAAGAATAAAATATAACTACTTGTTTATTCACAATAATAACGTCTAGTTTCAATCATTCCCAATCCACTCATTAGTTAAACAAATTTAACACATACCAAGATGGAACCAAATTGATAATAATGTTTTGACGGCTTCTCAAGCTCTCAGCTTATATCCAATTATTGAATACTTTTTCATTTTCAATTCTAATTATCACATTGAATATACATTCTAATTTAAAGTATCCAATGACAAACACAAACAACCATACCCCGGGCGGGATTTGAACCCACGACACCAGCGGACAGCGGAGTAGGTAGTTTGAGCGCTGTCTAAACACACTAAAGCCTGCCGCACACGAGGCAATTTTCTATGCAATTTTGTTCACTGAATTTGCATCAAGTTTTCTTGAGCACTGGGCCATTTTGTGATACACTTGGTGTGACATCTATTCTCGCATCACACGATGCAAGCTGCAACACTCATTCTGACACTAGAACGTAGACTTGGTAGATTTGCTCATTACAAGTATGAATGTTGCCGAAAATAATCGTCGGAGGAGAGCAGGAGCATTTGCCGCAGTTATAGCTTGCAAATTAATTCGAATTACGAAAATAAGAAAAAACTTTGATCAAGAGAGTGACTTTTGAGAATGAATGAAGGCTGCAGAGTTCTGAAGATGTTGTTTGACGAGCTTAAGTACGTAAACGTAACCTTATTTCCACTAGCCATAATTTTTGCCTATTTGTATGTCAAAATATCACAAGACACAATGCACTAATGCGACACAGCGTGCTGATGCGATACACAAGTCACTGATGTAGTCACGTGATATCGTTGTCCGCTCTGATTGGCTATGGATAGCAGCCAGCGGTGCAGCAAGTCCGAAAAATAGGACCGGATCTATCTTGTAAAACAAGTCTCGTAGTAAGTCTAGTACCCCGCAGTAAACCAAATTTTCAGCATTGGAGCAAACGGGGTAGCTAGCGCGGCTCCAAGTGAACAAGATAAAAATTGCTCAAAAAATTGCATTGTGTGCGGCGAGCTTAAGCCACCAGTGCCGGCAGATTTAACTAAATTATTTATTTAAAAAAAAAAAACAATAAACGTTTGCACGTGATGTCAAAATATGAGTGATAATTATTCTAACTCCACATTGTGATCCTAATTATTTATTCGCTCCAGAAAACTATAACAAAAACTATAATAATTCTAATTTTAATAATACCACATGAACCGCTGAATATTTTGTAGAATGCTTGAAGTGAATGTTGTGCCAAGTTATTAAGAGATCAATTTCAGTCATCCAATATTTCATGATAAATACTACCGTTTATAATAGTAATAGTAATAGTAATAGTAATTTATTCGCCCAACAGTATACACCAATTAAAGGACAAAAAAATATATATATAATCGTAAATTAAACATACATGCAAAAAAAATATATGTATATACAAAAATAATTAATTTATCAGTTTCACAATAAATTCTACTAGAAATACAACTGATTTCCTCATATTAAGTGATATACAGGATTTTTTTCAATAGATTTGATCTCATAGTAAATATATCGAGTATATTAGCTTTATTATTTAAATTAGAACACATAACATAAATTGGTGATTTTACCATTATATTAGTTCTAGCGGCAGGACACCTCAATGTCAAACTATTTCGGGAAGTTAGTCTGGGTACATTGATTTGTATATATTGTAATAAATCGGAACAGTCGATAGTGTATTGTACTAATTTCGATAAAAAAATTATTGATTGATTATTGCGTCTAAATTCAATAGACCGGAAATTAAATCTGTTTAGAAGAGTTACGTAAGATGTATTTTGATCGGGATAAATTCCGTCATATTTGTAAACCATAAACTTCAAAAAACGTTTTTGTACTTTCTCAATACATAATATGTAGTGATTATAAATAGGGTACCATATAAGTGCATTATATTCAAGTTTTGAACGTACTAGAGTATTGAATAAAATAATTAAAGTGTTGGGGTCGGAAAAACTCTTACAGTTTCTGATAATGAAACCAAGAACTCTTAATGCAGATTTTACCATGGTATCAACTTGATGTATAAAATTGAGAGGACAATCGAAATATATTCCCAAATCTTTAGTTACATCAGATTTCTCTAGAGTGTGATTTTCTATGTGATATGAAAATAGAATTGGATTTTTTATTCTATGATAAGACATTACTTTACATTTATTTGCATTTAATGTTAACTTAAACTGAATACACCAGTCAATTATTTTATCTAATTGATTTTGCAATCTATCACAGTCTGTGACATCATTGATTGAACCATAAATTTTCAAATCATCCGCAAAAATAAGATGATTACAACTGATAAAGTTGCTAAGATCATTGATAAACAAAATAAATAATAAGGGACCCAAATTAGATCCCTGTGGAACCCCTGATGTGGAAATAATTAAATTAGAACTAAATCCATTATATTTTACGAACTGAGTCCTATTAGACAAATATGATTCAAAAAGATTTAATAAGTTATCACAAAATCCGAACTTGTATAATTTATGTAATAATATATAGTGATCCAATTGGTCAAATGCTTTTTGGAAATCTGTATAGATGACGTCAACTTGACCTCTTTTATCTAATACATCTGATATAAACTGGGTAATACATGCCAAATTCATAGTAGTGGACCGTTTATCAACAAAACCATGTTGATAAGGGGAAATAAATGGTTTGACCTGCCAATAAATGTTTGAATGTAAAATTATTTCGAATATTTCTGAAAAGTTACATAATATTGATATAGGTCGATAGTTTTTAATATCTGAAGCATCACCAGATTTCAAAATTGGGCATATGCGAGAAATTTTCCAGATATTTGGGAAAGTGCAACTTTTCAAGATTAAGTTATATAAATGAATTAGGGGTGTGACAAAAGCATAAGCACAATCCTTAATTAAAAAGCTAGGTATTTGATCGATACCTGCTGTTGTTTCATCTGGTAGTTTCCTAATTGCCTGTGATATATCTTCTTCTGTAATTTTGCTAACAATGACACTTGGTAAGTAACTGATTGAATTTGAATTGTTCTGTTTAAAAGCAAAAGGTTCTGACGGAGTGTACACACTACCAAAATATTCAGCAAAGGCATTTACAATGCTATCTGGGTCATTAAGTGTAATATTATGAAATTGCATATGAGCAGGTATACGCGTATTATTTTTCTTAGATTTAATAACGGACCAGAATTGCTTTGGATCTTTTTGAACTGATTGCTCAGTTTTTAACATGAAATTATAATATTCATTTTGGATTTGCAATTTAATTAATTTTCTTAATTTTTGAAACTCCAATAAGTCTACTTGTCGATGATATTTTTTGAACTTTTGATGTATTCTATATTTGTGTCTTATATTAATTTTGATATCATTAGAAAACCATGGGGGATAAGATCTTTTGGCCTTATGAGAACTATAGGTTGGTACATACAAATCTAAACAATTGTTTAAAATATTATAAAACTTGTCACACATATCATTCACATTTACAGATAAAGTTAAATCAGACCAGTCGGTTGATGAAATCAAGTAATATGAAGCTTGAAAATTTGCTTTCTTGAAATTATACTTTTTTTGAGTATTATCAGTTGGAAAGTTAGATTGATGATTTATGTTAATATTGATGCTCATATTCAGTGGTGGGTAATGAGTATCCACGTTAACAAAACATATATCTGATTTATCAATTATACAATCAATATTTCCTATGGCTAAATCTAAAAGACTATTATTAATATTATAAATACTATTATATTGCTTGAAATTTTGTAACGTTAAAAAATTTTGTAGAATATTATTATGAGGAGAGGATGTGTTTTCGTCGCCAAATGAAGTTACATTTAAGTCTCCAATAATTACAGTTTTATGATCATCAAAATTTTCTAATAAACTTAAGGCTTCCAAAAATAATTCAAATTCATCAAGTGAAATTGCAGGAGGCACATAGACAACATAAATAAGTAATTTCTCTTTTGTGTTCATAAGTTTGCATCCGACTATATCAATTGAATTAGATATTTTTAGAACATTAGATAAGTCCACTTGCTTTGCAGAAATAATACTGTTACACGCCAATAGAGCGCCACCTCCTCTGCTGACACGAAGTTCTTCG
Source organism: Dromius quadrimaculatus (assembly GCA_963989225.1). NCBI lineage: Eukaryota > Metazoa > Arthropoda > Insecta > Coleoptera > Carabidae > Dromius > Dromius quadrimaculatus. The sequence goes on from OZ022334.1 coordinate 16,941,313, forward strand.
AATCTTCGATCGCAACGAAAGACGGAGTAGTTCTCAGGAAAAAGTTCAGCATCGTTGACTCCACTAGATAGCCATGTTTCGGTAATACATACAATGTCATATTCACCATCACAAACTGAATTGTAAAACTGAGTTGTCTTTGTATTTAACCCACGGACGTTCTGATAGTAAACTGTTATATAACTTATATTATTTAAATGGGACACACAACTGTTGGGCAAACTTAGTTCAAATTTTTATTCTTGTTTTCAACAATGTTTGGAATATCATTAATATACCTTATTCTAAGATTTGGTTCACCATTCTCCGTTCTAAGTTTAAGTTGATCTTTGATAGAATTAAAATATGATATTTGACGCGGAGTTTTATCAGTCGATATCCCCAGCTGCTTGAAATTCGAGTGATTTTTTAATTTATTTGCATTTTTAAGTAAGATCAGTACAACTTTTTTCGTACGAAGTATGACTTTTAGTGGACGTATTTTGTTGTTAATCGGCTGACCTAAACGGTATGTTTTGATTTCATTCAAGTTGATATCCTTATTTAGATATTTAATGATTTCTTTAGTTTGTATAAGATCACTTGCTGCGTCTGATTCAATCAAACCGAAAATAATAAAATTATTTTCACGTTTTTTACGATCATTCATTTCTCCAATGATCTGCTCGAAATCAATTGGATCAGAAACTAGCTTGTTATTAAGAGTTTCATTTAGATTACTCAGATCTATTTGTAATTTTATAATTGTGGCTTTCAGAGAATTCATATCATTTCCCGTTTCAGCGCATAAGTTGCATGTCCAAGATATATTTTTCTTACTTTTAATTGATCTGATTTCAGCAGCAGTTATACTCACGCATGTATTCTTGAATGATTTTTTACACACGGCGCATGTTAATAATAAATGTTCTTCGGCAACAGCTGAGCAGCAATCACACTTAAACACCATTCTGAAGGTTGAATTTAAGCAGTTTTTAATGTAATTAAATAACTTGGAATATTTTTGAATTTTTATGCTCGCACTGTTTAAGTTAAAATTCAACACAAAACTCCGTTTATATCAAATTGAGAGCACGATCTGAAGATCACAAACACTGAAATTAATTCACTGCAAGAACAACCTTAGTTTTGTACCAAAAAAATGAACTAAAACACCGTATATACCACTTCAAACTGATAATTTTTTAGAGACAGTCAATGCACGTATGCATGTATTCAATGTTGACAATAATAATGTAAATGCGAAAAATGAAAAACTCCCATCAATAAAGTTTTGGCATCACTGGTTGAGAAAAGCCAATTCACGAACTTAGACCTAGCTTTATGTTAAAAGAGCAGAAATGTAGAATTTCAATCAAAAATTTGTGAATGTTTTCAAGTACTTGTGCTTTCACACAGGCCGACTTTTTTTGAAATTATCTTTTCTAGGTTCAGTGGGGTCTAGAACATGAAGATTCATCATAATCTCTTACAGTGGAAAAATCACGGTCACAATACTCCCTATTATATGCAGGTCGGGAAAGTAGAAGAATGGCTCGAGAAATTCCAAAAGAAAAATAAATCAACATATCAATACATCATTGGAAATAAAGGAAAAAACAACGTAGAAATATTACACATTAAGAACAATGAGAAAGCACTTGACTTTTTAGAAAACTCAGAAATAAAAAGATCTATTGCAGCAAACAGAGCGCTAAATTTGAATGACCAGTTGAATTTGAAAAATAGCGCGCTTCTGGAAATTTTATTGAATTTTGGCGCTGCGACAGGATTTCCCTGTCCTCCTCCAGTATAATCCTGTTTTTCGAAAAAAAATATTTTTTTGCACAGTCGTGCGTACTCAAGGCTTAGATCCAGATAAGAAAAAAAATAAAAACTTTTTTCATACATTATGAAACATATTTTATTACAATTTTTACATGGTTATTTTTTCCTTTATATGTCTAGTCGACGTAGTTTTTCTTCTGTAGTTGTATAATGTGAGTATTTTTTGAATATTTGTTTATTTTTATGTGATTTTTGTACGTTGCTTTAGAATTACAGAAAATTTGTATGTGATCGTTTTTTCGTTTCTTTGTAGTCTAGCCGGCTCTGAAGATGATTCTTTAAAGAATCGGAACCGGTCAGCAATTAAAGCTAAAATAGAACAGTGTAGACAAGACTTTTTCAATTATTTGTTGGAAACCTTACCATCCTTCTTTTTTCTGAATGATTGAGAAAATATTTCGTAGAAAAGACAAGAATACGTTACAATCAAGGCTTCAAAAATTACATATTGGAAAATTTATTCAAAATTTTGCTACTGCGGAGTCCTAGATTCATCCTTCCTTGATCAGGAGCCACTTCTCTATTAAATATTTATTCAACAAGTCAAGCAGGAAAGCGCATGAGCTGAAACCATGTTTCGTGCTCTCGCAGCAAGACTGTGACTTCTTCTTGAGGATAAAAATTAAATTTATTATGAATCATGGATGCAGTAGGTACTTTTTCATTCCATTGTTATGTGAATTTGATATTTGAAAGAAATTTGTATTACGCGATGTGTCCGTTATACTATTTGAATTTACAGTAAACGGGCACAGAAAATATTAAAAATATCAAACAATAAAATAAGTCATGTCAAAATGGATTCAGGGATGCTTAAAACGGAGCTTGGATCTAACCGAACACTCCGAGCGATATAATAATCTATGTACTTTGAATCTAGATGTCATTTGCCTAACGGAAACATGGCTTAAAGACAGCGTGTATACTTCTGAATTGCTTACGCCTGAGTATGTTGTTTACAGGGAATAAGACAGGGATGTACTGAGGTGTGGCAAGGAACGTGGCGGAGAGATTTTATGTGCTATTAGAAATAAGTATAAATCCTATTTTTATTTCCTTAAATCCGCTATCTCTATCCGATATTATTTGTACTAAGCTTTATATTATTGTTGTATATATCTCCCCACATATTTCCAATACTCAACAGAATTATGTATTTGATTGCCTTGAATCTTTGTTATCAACTCTAAATAATAATTTTTCAATGGTTGGAGATCTCAATATTACACGATTAGTTATGAGTGATTCAAATAATAGGTGTAATCTCTCTCTCAATTCCAATAACTTTGTGGCATTTCTTGATGCTACTCAATTCAACAATATTGTTAATTCTTATAATAGAATATTAGATGTGGTAGTGACTAACGCCTGCTGCTCTGTAAGCAGGGACTTTGATCCTATTGTGGATGAAGATACTCATCTGTTCAATCAAACTTTGATAATAATTTTAAATATTCCAATTCCTTTTCCAATACCAACTCCTTTCCATATAATTTTAGATCTGGTAATTACGATCTGCTTTATAATTTACTGGCACAAAAGGATTGGTCGATTTTGAAACAATTCAATGATGTTGATTCGGCATTTAGGAATTTTCATGAAATTATTGATAAAATTTTTGATGAATGTATTCCGCGCTATGGAAAACGTCAGCAAAAGTATCCTCCTTGGTATTGAACTTGTTAAACTGAAAAATCAATATCGTGAACTGTACAAGAGACATAAGAATAGCAATTATTTAACTCAGTCTAGACAACTACGTCAAAACATCAAAAGCAGCATCGATGCTGAATATCATAAATATATTGAAAACACCGAAAATTTAATCATTTCTAAACCAAATAAATTATGGCCATTAATTAAAACTAAAAAACGCTCTTTTAGAATACCAGAGGCAATGATATTTGAGAATCAAAAACTCAACTCAACACAGGAAATTGCCCAGGGTTTTGCTGATTTTTTCTCAAGTGTCTATACGGATGCAGATATCACTAGTTCAAATAGTCACTCATCTTCTTCCAATTCTTCCTGCTCCAATCTCATTCATATCAAATATATAGCTGATGAGGATATTTTAGCTGCTATTAAAAAATTAAAACTAACCCATCATCCTGGTTCAGATAATATCCTGTCATACATTATTAAAGCATGTTCTCATCTCTTGTTAAAACCGCTCAAATTCTTATTGAATCTGTCATTATCAACTCATGTTTTTTCGGCTACCCTTAAATCATCTTTTATTACTCCAATTTTCAAATCGGGAGACATTTCCAATGTAATCAACTACAGACCGATTGCTAGTCTTTCTAATATTAGTGAAATCTATAAATCCATATTATATAAATACATTTACAACAGTCTTCAAAATAAGATTGCCATACAACAGCATGGATTTGTTAAAGGAGAGTCAACTACAACTAATCTTCTCAATTTTACAGAGTTAACTTTAAACTTCCTTCATGATAACTTACAAGTAGATGTTGTTTTCACAGATTCTAAAAAGGCATTTGACACTGTGAATCATTCTGTACTTCTTCAAAGACTTTGTAATAATTTCAATTTTTCGTCAGATCTAATAGCTCTATCAATGTCTTATCTTCAATATCGTAGATCTACTCTACGTATCAATAATTTTACTTCGACACCATTTTTTGCCACGTCAGGTGTCCAGCAAGGCTCTAATCTTGGCCCCCTACTTTTTATATTGTTTATTATTGACATCACTGAGGTAGTCAAACATTCTAAAGTATTGCTCTACGCAGACGATCTGAAAATTTTCAGAAAGTTCAATTCAGCTAATGACTGTTTATTATTGCAAGAAGATATAAATAATTCACTCGCTTGGTCTCAAAAATCTAAATTATTCTTCAATTTCAGCAAATGTAAAATTATGAGCTATCTTGTGAAAAAATTTGCTCATACTTTCTTGTACGTGATGGAAAATTCATATCTTGACCGTGTTTACCAGTTCAAAGACCTTGGAGTGCTTTTTGATGACAGATTAACTTTCAATAAACATATCGAATATGTCGTAAAACCATCATACAAGACTTCAGGCTTTGTTATTAGAGTTACTAAACAGTTTCATAATTTATCTACTTTGAAACGACTATATGAATCTGTACGTTCAAAATTGGAATATTGCTTTCAAGTATGGAGCTACGAAAAATATATCTCATCAATTGAATCAGTGCAGAAACGTCTCGTGGAATATTGTTATTTCAAAAAGCACAAATGCTATTCAAATTTTTGTCGTCCATACTGTGATTTATTGCTGGAAATTGATATGGTTTCACTTGAAAATCGTAGAAAAATACAGTCATGTTTATTTTTGTACAAAATATTGAACAATATTGTTCATGACGCCGCTATTTTGTCTAAGCTTCCAATAAATGCTCCTCGTAACAATTCCAGAAATAAAATAGTCTTTTACTGTAACAAGTTACATACTAATTATGATATAAGATCACCTTTACGACAGATGTGTACTCTTTTCAATAGTATTTCCGTTACATTAGATGTTTTTTCAGTCTCATTTGATATTTTTAAGAGATAGTTAGGAATTCATTTCGAAACAAATATTCGTTAATTATATATTTTATTGATTATTTATAATTTTGTTTTCGATTCTCATTTTTGTGTACGCTTATTCGCACGATACATTTTGTATGTAAGAATAAATCATCCTGTAATTGGGATATATGTCCTGTTGGATTGGATTAAATAAATGAAAGAATGAAGCACACAGTTTCATAACTCGAACGGATTATATAGTCAATATGCTAGAGCAAATTTAATTCAAGATCCATCAATATACCTGAGTCTTTAAATAAAAATACACGACTAACCACCATATCATTCATAGTGTATTGAAAAAGAATTGATTCAGTTGTTCTAGTGAAAATCATAATATTGCATTTATCGATATTGAATTGCAAATGATTAGCTAATGACCATTGATAAACAGAGTTAAGATCATCTTGTAGGTGATAACAATCAGAAATACTTGAGATATTGATGAATAATTTGAAGTCATCGGCATACATTAAGCATTTTGAATGATTAACAGCAGCAGTAATATCGTTTACAAATAATGTGATAAACAAAGGTCCAAGTACTGAACCCTGTGGGACACCAGAGTGAGCTAAGTAATTTGATGATCTGAAACCATAACACTAAACATATTGTAATCGATTAATCAAATATGATTCACAAAAGTTAAGTAATAAATCTGAAAAACCAAAAGCTTTCAATTTACGGAGTAAAATTCTATGAACAACTGAATCAAAAGCTTCACTAAAATCTGTGTAGATAGTATCAACTTGGGACCTGTTATCAATGGAATCATAGACGTACTGCACAAAATTGCTTTGACAAATCCATGTTGAAATGGACTGATCTAATTTTTGATTTGGAACTGAATAGACCTAAAGATAATCAGTTCAAAAATTTTGCCAGAAATGCAAGAAATAGGTCTATAATTTGTAATTACACTTTTATCACCACTCTTGAACAAAGGACAGATTTTAGAAAGCTTCTATTCATCAGGAATAGTCTCAGTTCCCAAGCTTAGATTGAATAAAATTTGTAATGGATATAAAAGGATATCAGAACATCCTTTGAGAATGTGAATAAGAATACTATCAGGTCTCAAAGATTTCGTACTTTCAAGGGACTTAATAGCAAGTGAAACATCTTCAAAAGTAATCTCATTAATATTAACAAAATTATTAAGATTAGAAACGCGCAGTTCAGAATCAAAGGTACACAGATTATTTGTATCGTAGACACTTTTAAGAAATGTAGCAAATGCATCAGAGATATCGGAACCATTTAACAGCAATTGGCTGTTATAGTACATAATAGGGGGTAATTTATTCGCATTTTTCTTACTATTGACAAAATTAAAAGAATTCTTTGCATCTAATGAAATATTGTCTTCAACGTTACTTATATAATTATCATGACATTTTTTGATTGATAGTTTGACATTCACGCGCAGTTCACGATATTTAATCAAGTCTTCATCATTACCGTATTTACGAAACATTTTTTCCGAAATACTCTTTGCTGTTCATATCAGATATAAGTTGGCGACTAAACTAAACAGGAAATAACCTACGTGAACGCATTATGTACTTTGGAATACACATATCCATGATCTCATATAAAGATTTATAAAAACTATTTACAGTTAGATTCATATCACTTTAAGATTCCAAAAATTGCCAATCACAGTTGGTTAGTAACTGGTATAAAAGTGCATAATTTCCAACTTTGAAATTATACCTTAAAGTATGATTGGCTTTCAGTTCAGAATCAGGATATTTCACAGCAGAGAATTCAATAAATAACGAGAAATGATGTTTGTCCTCCGATACAAGATTACTAATACAGTTAGTGACATCACAAAACATATTTGAAATAACAAGATCAAGTATTCTGCCGTAGAAATTTGAGATATTATTGAATAGGAAAAGTATTGTAATCGTGATGCTTTGACAGCTCGATATTCTGATTAATCCTCACGTTTCAGACCCTACTGAGCCCGAAAGCATAATTTTCAAAAAGATCAGTTTGTCGGTCTGTATCAATAACTTAAGGATTCGTACGACTTTCCGATAGCAATTTTATATTCAAGTTTTTTGAAAAAGTAAATATCTTTTCGCTAGAATAACTGGTCTATAAATTATGGTAAGCTAGAATACATCAATACCAAAATTAAGAAATATAACCACGGTATTAAATATTGTACTATATTTTGAATCTCATTCTATGCCCTTGAATTTTCCCAGAATACAATACAAATTGAATAAGTAACGGAACATGCACTATATATCGTATTCTAGTCGTTCCCATACAATTTTACTCGCTTGTGTATCTCTTGTAGTACATCGTAGTAAACGACAACGTGATGTCCGGTCAAGCGGGGTAGAGGCACGGGTCCCACCAAGAGCGAAGGAGCTGTGACGCGAAGAGGGAAGGACGCTACACTGACCATCAGTGTCAGTGACTTCTCTACACTGAGTTCAAGGTAATGTATCTACAACAACACACAAGAGGATGAGAGTCACAAAGTAGGAGAATATATGAAACGATAACTGTGAGAAGATTGAAATGAAGCCAATGTTGAAATAGAAAAGCAATTTAGAATAAATTTGCATTGAAATTGAATTATCACGTGCTATGTTTGAATGATCATTTTTCTACAGTCACTTTAAAATTTTTCTCAATCCGCATGCTTAGAAGTTCGTAGGAGAGCCGCGTGGCGTCGCGAGAAAACTGCTCCAATGCTGTCATAATTTCATTTCTCTTTGATTTTCTCATCATTCCTGTCCAAAGAAATATCAATATGAGTAATTTTATCAGAGTTTGATGAATTGGAATGAGATCAATTAAGCAAATTCTCTCTCAAAAAACTGCATATTTTGGTTATAAATATTTCCGCGAACATCTTTGACTGTAGAAAAAATAACATCCGTCACTCGTGCGAATCATTTCATGCTCATGTAAATACAGCCACTCGACTTCGTCTCGTGGCTGAATCATTCGCATTCGCATGGAATGAACTCCATCCCGCACTTGTATCGAAATATACCATTGTTTTCAATTCATGAAAAAAAAAATATCATGATGTGTTGTCAAAATAATGTGCAATAAAACATTTCTTCAGTCAACTGTTTGCTTGAACAATAAATTCTTATATCGTGTAGGGTTCACCAGACCTTAATATCTACAAACACATAACTTTGTCGGTTATTCATAATATAGCATTATTCAGTTTTCAGTTTTTATTTGAATGTAATAAAAATTGTTGATGCTCATAAGATTATTATGGAAAAATAGTTTGTTGTTTATATATTAGTATTTGTTATATATGACGCTTCAAGTCTTGTAGCCATTTTCTTATTACTTACTTGAATTTTGATCAGAAATTTCTAAAGACAAAAATATTTCCACTATTCGAACAATATGAAATCAAAATAACGGATTCCAAGAAATATGAAATCGAATATTCCGTTTGAAAAAATAAATCAAAACTACAATACCATATAGACATCTAGATCATAGAAGTATTTCCTCTCCATAGCAACACATTTTCTGCCCTGTCTGGAAAAGTACCGATAGGTAATTTTGCTCATTCTTTCAATTCGGTTTGTGCAACGGAATTTGAGGAATAAAATTGGAATGTTACATTTTGACTGAATGCAGTGACGATCATATGGTTGGAATTGAGGTCGAGATTGACCAAGAAAACCAAATTTCATCACTCAAATGATACCACTTGAATAATAAAATTCAAGTAGTTGATCTCGAGTGATAGATTCCATGTTGTAAGATGATTACGATACATTTCAAAGATAAAAAGTGGATCTTGTAAACACTGAAGTTGACCACCCCTAGTTTTGGAATCTCTTTTCGTATTCAAATTTTGTGCAAACGATTGAAGTTTGATAAAGATGAAAATATACTTCCTAACCTTAAAATTTTTCACTTGACGCCTAATATGTTCCATGTGCAAGTGATACCAGTTACCACATGAATGATAAAATTTCACAATTTTAGTCACAAAGCTTCACTACTAGAATACGGAAATTCTGTTCGACATCTACAAGCGTTCGCTTTATTGAATTTAGTGTAACATCATTACTTTTTGTATTATTCTCATCATATTATGGGGATGCATGAAAAATAACTTGTCTGTTAGTTTTGGGAGTCCGCCATATCAAGTTTAGGATAAAATCACTCAGCTAACCATGCATTGTCATCCAAATTAAACGTGTATGCAGAATATCAGCTTAATCGGTTGAGATAACTAATTAAAAATTCAGTTGCAAGATTTGATCCACACTAACAAGGTAAGTTGAATAAAAGCTTGTAATAAAAACAGTATACTACCTCAACTACAGGACCTGTAAATGCATAAGAACATCCAATCGTGCAAAAAGTTATTCCATGAATACATTTAGGAATTGAACAATACATAACCTAGACCAATAATAAACTCCAAACCTAAGTTCTAATTCTATAGAAAAGTTCATAATAATTAAATAAACTTGACAAATTGAATATGTGATAGCAAAATGAGTGTAAAAATAAATTAATCATCTAAAATTAGCTGCACAAAGTGAAAACATAATAAATCTATTGAAAAAATAGGTGTACTCGAATTGTTTTCCTTCCTATTTTTATTTTTTTATCACAGATGAGATGGATCCATTTTGATTGATCCCCGTATTGAAGTTGTAAACTGCATTCAAAATGCTTCCTTGTTCCTATAAAAGTAGGATTTTATTTCCTTCTTGAATTAATAATCAAGTTCTTGAACTCAATGCATTCCAAGAACTTCACGTTTATCTTCCACGTGTATTCATCGTACGCTCTCTGTAAAATGAAACAAAATGAAATGAACGCACATAGTGCTATGTTTGTTTATTGTCACCACATCTCTGTCACTTTACGCTTGAATCTTGTGCTTGGAAAATACGACTGAAGAGATGAATTCACTCAAGGCGGTGCTACACGATGCGTCCAACGTTGGCTCCAACATTGAAACCAATGTTGGACTCACTTCTGCAGCTACACGTTGAAAGCAATATTGGATCCAGTGTTCTGTGTCATATTGGACGCATACTTCCTTCCAGTGTATATGTGTGTGAATATATACCTTTAAAAAGTGAAAAATATTAAAAAAGAAAATGGATGACGTGGTTCCAGCTGCTGCCACTGTAATTGTACATACTATCTTGCAGCAAGATGTTGATTCGGAAAAAGCATACAATAAAATATATCAATAATAATATTATCAACAGGAATTACACAAGAGCTTTTTATTCTGCTGCTAATTCCACTCCAATATAAAGTAAGCCATAAGTAAAAAACAATTTTTTCTACAGTCACTATAGAATGATACCCATTCCACACGCTGTAGAATTTGGAATATTTTTGAAGAAAATATAAAAGAAAATATTGATAAAAATGTGTCTGTAAATACAAAAAACAATAAATCATGTATCTGAAGACAATTTATCGTATTTTGTGAAAACCAGAATTATGTATTAGGAAGAGGTACAACGGTATGTCAAATTTCAAATATTTTGCTAAATTGGGCTTAAAGTACACGGAGAATTGGTGAAAACCTTGAAGAATACTTAGTGGAATGTGTCAAATAAAACGTGAAACGATGCTAAATCATTGCACTCTCAATAATTGCACATTTAAATAAACTTTTGCATGAATGAAATGTCGTTAAATTATCTCGCCGAATTACACTCTAGCATTTTATTTTTCTTGGGATAAATTTCAGTTTTATAACTCAACCTTGTAACCTGACAGCAATTTGGCTTGAAAACTGTCCAAAAAATAAAATCACTCCACCTACGGAACAGTTTTTAAGTCAAATTGCTGTCAGGTTACAAGGTTTAGTTATCAAACTGAAATTTATCCCAAAAAGAATAAAATGCTAGAGTGTAATTCGGCGAGATAATTTAGCGACATTTTATTCATAAAAATGTTAATTTAAATGTGCAATTATTGAGAGTACAACTATTATACATCGTTTCACGTTCCATTTGACACATTCCACTAAGTATTCTTTAAGATTCTCTCCATCAATTCTCCGCATACTTCAAGTCCAATCTAGCAAAATATTTGAATTCTGACATATCGTACCTCTTCCTAATACATAGTTCTGGTTTTCACAAAATACGATAAATTGTCTACAGATACATAATTTATTGTTTCTTGTATTTACAGACACACTTTCATCAATATTTTCTTTCATATTTTGTTCGAGAATATTCCAAATTCTGTTTATTTTGCAGTTTAAGCATGGACAAATAATGCAAATGACCATAATATAGTGAATGTTTGGATTTGGCTGCTAGGAGAAATGTGAATAATGTTTTTTATGCGATCATAACAACAAAGTTGTTTCTATGGCTTCTTTTGCAGCCGTGAAGTTTCACTTTTTGGTACGAAACTGTCATATCTTACTTTTTTGGACTCATCTGTCAAACAATACTTTTTGGGACTGATCTGTCAAAAATTACTTCATAAACACTTCATACCTACCTATATAAACTGTTTGATGAACTCTTTAAGAAACAGTTCTCGCCGAAATACATATTATATTCTTCCGTCAACCTTCATAGTTCGTGCAATTCAAGAGATTGATACGCATTTTCTACAAATGTCACTTTGATTAGAAGACATCAAAATAAAACAATTTCAACGGTAACTAAGATTAACAATTGCAATGTTTTAGAAATAAATAGATAAAATTTTGTACTTTGGAATTATTTCGTGATGATCGCCTAAAAAACGTTGTGTGCACATCGGCCTACAGTTCTTTTTTGGTCTCACCTGAATTGCAAACAACAGATTCGACCAAAAAAGTTAACCTTTACGGCCTTGATACACAAATAACTATTATCACTTGCAAAAAGTTACCTTCCTTTTTATCCGCTGTCAAAACGATAAAATTGTTTTTTTCTCATGACTCACTTTATATTAGAGTGGAATTATCAACGGTATTATACCGATGGAAAGGTGTATCATCGATATACCGAAGAATATCACGAAAATACTTTTTGTCTCCTCGTAATTTTTTACGAGACAAATTTGGGGATTCATAATCTGATAATACCCGAGAGCTTCAGCTCACGGTATATTATCGTTGATTATAAATCTCCAAATTTGCCGAGTAAAAAATTACCCAAGACAAAAAGTATTTGAGTTAAATTCAAGGTATATGCGATAATACACCGAATCTTGAGGTGTATTTGCAAGGAATATTTCACAAACTATAAAATTTATTAATTGTTTTTTCTTTCATTATTTTTTGAAAAGCTACTGTGGTATATCGAGCTAGGAGAAAATATAATCGCGATATACCTTGTTATCATGCAAAATCCCTTAATTTCATTGGTTGTTGCTAAGGTGTGTGATATAATCACTTTGATGATAATAGCTGTCATTTCGACAATGACGACTATCACTTCGGAAATGACAGCTGTCATTTTCAAATATGCAATCAATTGATGCGACACTCTAAATTTATCAAACAGCGATGAAACTGACCATGAAATTCATGGTCGAGTAGTACTGTGGTGGCAACAGCAGATTTTTTAATTATGTATTCACTATATATTGTCCTATAATTTTTATAAAACTCAAAATATCTGTTTAAATAGCTTCAGCTCAAATAATTCTATTTATCAATTGATTCCAGGGAGAATTTATAATGAAGCCGTCCGATATATTATTTTGTTATTAGTCTTCAATCGATAAACTTATTCAAAGTATCTTGAGGTTAATATGTATGTAGGTATTTTATATTTCTAAATTCAAGTGTCTAAATGTATATTCCTAAATTTAATGCATCATAAACCAGCCTTTCTGTTTATATTTATATTCGTATTTGTACAATTGTCTGGCTATGGAATTAGGTTTAGCGCACTCGTTTGCACCTAAAATACCACGCGCAATAACTGATGAACAGATAGTCTCCGTCACATTTTAATGCATTGCCTACAGCTAATCCTCCTTGCACCCGACCGTCCTTGAACGGGACAGTCGGTGCATGTGACTTCCTCTTAACATTCATTAGCTTTTAATACTACTTGAGAAAGTTGTGTCTCTAGCTCAATAGATGGCAATACAGTCGTACCCCTGGTCGTACCCTTGAAATTAACAAAATTTGTCTGTTAGGCAACCTGTTCAACGTATGTCTTACGATTTCCAAAACAAATAAGTGTAATTTTTTGTAGTCCAGGATCCCACGGTCAGAAATATGCGAAATCTAATCACTCATGGAATGTAGTGAAAATAGTTGTTTACAAAAAGTATAAAAGATTCGTTCCAGCTCGGGTGTCGCACACAAGGGCATTTTTGCACAATATTGTTATGAAAATCTTGAAATTCTAGTTTAAGTGCGAAATATGACCAGCTATGAAACTTTGACAGTATGTAATTCATTAAATATATTTGTGTATATATCAAACGATGTACAAGTAAGTCACGTAATGTTCACGCCAGATTTTTTATGCTTGTATAAATGTCTATTCAGTTATGAACCGTGACATTATTCCGAGCCTTATGCCGGACAGTACGAACATTTTACCTTTTTTCAATGCTCCCTGGGTTGCTTTTGCTCGGGCGCCTTCTGCGTTACAGTCCAGTTCCTATTCAGCAGCGGAACACTAAAAATCGCGGTGACAGTTAACGTTCGAATCTACGGTGGCGGATATATCAGGAAAAGGTAGTTCTGGCCTCCATGATTGCCAGGTCACCAACGGAAACTCTTGTCGACTGCCAGGAGAACCACGGCGGTCACTAGTGCAGTGAGCAAGGACTGGTATGGGGTTGCCAGAGACGTACTAGACAATTGCCAGGAAAACTACGGCGGACGCTAGCACAAGAGAAAGGACCGTTTTCTAGGAAAACCACGACTACCAGAAAGGACGTCCTAGACGACTGCCAGAAAAATCACGGCTGACACTAACACAATGAGAGGAATGGCTGTCAGGAAATCCACGGTACCAGAAGGAACGTTCTAGGCATCTGCTAAGTAAGCTACAGCTGACGTACCACAATGGAAGGAATGGTTTCCAGGAACACATCGTCTACCAGACGAGTAAATCAAATGCAGACACTTGCATCTCTCGTTTCTCTCAAGCGATATTAGCAGACCTCCCGATCAGAAGGACTACGATCGAGACACATTGAGTCGTTCACTGACTCTGCCTTCTAAGGATTTACGACTCTCGTTTTATATTCGTTTCTTAATTGGAATTTAATTGAATGGATCTGAACTTTCAAAACTTCGGATGATTGTTAAAATAAAAAATAAAGAGTAAATATTGAATCGGTCAGAATTTTAACTAGGGATACAGATATTTGTAATCCATTATGTTACTTCTGAGCAAGCGGTGTACTTCTGAAACTAACTGTTGTTATCTTATAACTTCGTCTCAGGACAATGCTGTGTTATTGCTCATTGCAGAACGTGATAACACAATATTCTCTATTAACAACAATGGCTGGTACCACAAGCTCTGTTTTTGGCTATACTAACAGTGTTATTTATGGAAGAGTTATATAGCAATATAAATATTTTAAGCAATTTTAAAGGAAAAAATTCAAATAAATTTTGTAGACATATGTGTTTTCAGTAATTTGTATCTGAAGATTATTTTCTAAAGTATTTGGGAAAATTCTAATTGCGTTAAAACACATCTTGACACAACGCTCTTAGTAGCGCCAAAAACAGAGCTCGTGATACCAGTCTATATAACTTTATTTCACATAACACAAATACAACTATATCATGAGGCCACAAGATGTCAGCTCCACGCTCGCCTAACCCACAGTCCAACCGTAACAGCTTCCAATAACCTCAAATGATGCTCTCTAATCACTTCATCACTAGCTCGCACAATGTGATGCTGCCACTGCTAGACAAAACTGAAGTAGTCAATAGTGAACTATTATCTCAAATACGGGACAGTTACGTCATCGGAATTATGGCTGCAATGAATAGAATAACTATCACATAGTTCAAAAATGGCGCTAACACACATGATGCTGAATTACTGATGCCAACTGAAACTTTGCAAAATAAAACTCTCTCGCAATTTGACCTGGATTTTATGGTAGATTAGTTCAATTCAAATGGTTCAACTAGCAGTATGGACAAGTGTTGTTCTATCACTTTTGGGTGACAAATCACTCAAGTGAAACAAAATGTGTATAAATAGGTAAAACAAGTTACCGAGATAAAAGATTCTGGTATATTCTTTGACTATAAGCTCATATTTAAAAAACGTATTGATTACATTGCCTCAAAAATGATTGAAAAACTGAACTTTATCAAGAGATTTTCTGAGAACTTCAAAAATATTGACATATTTAGAATGTTTCATTCCGCATTCATAGTAGTATCATCCTCTGATAAGTGGCATTTGAATTTTGCTTCCAAAGTGTTTACTAGTAGTGTTGATTATCCAGAACTGCTGTCAAAATTTAATTTTTTCATACCTAGTCGTATTTTAAGGAACAATAATTATTTCCTCTATACTAGCATTAATTCTGATACTCGTTCACCTATTCATGGAGTTTCGATGATTTGTAATGAAAATAATGATTGGTTTGATTTCTACAATTCAAGTTTATTTTATTTTCCATAAGAGGGTGAATCAAAAAAATATATTAAGATATGGTTGATAAGATGGTTCATATTGTATTAGACTTTCTAAGTAACTGTATCAAATGTAATCATATAATCATATATATATATATATATATATATATATATATATATATATATATATATATATATATATATATATATATATATATATATATATATTCTAAATTGATTTAGACCTTTGATCAGTGTGATCAATTAGTCTGGAGCAATTTTTATTATTTATTTGTTTTTTTTCCTTGTAGGATTTAAATTGTGAAATTCATTCTCTTAATGTATGTTGCTATAAATCTTATTACCTTCAAGTTTATGGTTGATGACAGTATTGTTGTTTTTGTTGGAAGTAAGATGTTTTCTTCAAAATCATATTTTCATTCCTCAGCTTGTACCATGAGAATATTGATTTCCGTTCAAATTGAATAAATGAATATTTGAATCTCCAAACTGTACAAATCTATCCATGGTAATTATTGATAAACGTCTGACAAATGATGCAACTGACAGATAGCCAAGTACGATTTTTGTGCTAATGTAAAATTGGACCATGTTTTGGCCAATGAGAAGGCTGAAATCGTAGTGACATGAGAATGCTTGGACCAGGGCTTGGACCATTTGTAAATGGAATCTTTAGAATTATCTCAATCCGAACGAATTCTTACAATACTCAATAATAATTACACTTTTCAGGTCCAATCTATGCAATAACTCTTCTGTAGAATGCACAATGGAAGATTCCATTAAAATTCCATTGTAAGACAAATATAAAAATTTCTAAATCCTATCCTGCTAGACAGGACCGGCACAATGGCACATTTTCTTATATCTTTTCATAGTCCTTGAGTTTTAGTCCATGAACTCAGCGTAGGAATGATTTTTTTCTTCTTCAGAACGTAAAGTGAAGGAAAGCACCTTTCGTAATCACTAGAATATGTTGGAATCTCACTTGCATTCTGTTGTCTATCTGTTATTTTTTCATAATATTTAGCTTTCACAAAATTGTGACATTTTTTAATAGGCCGTAGAACATTAGAATAAAAAGAAATCTTTATCTTTTATTGCGTATCTCTACCGGTTAAATTTTACATCTTTGAGGTATGTCGTCAAAAAAGTCAAACTGTCAAACAGAATTTTTGTATGTCATATTATTCAATAATCATGAGTATAAATCATTTATTTAGAAATTGTTCTATTGTTGAATGTAATAATAGTGAAGCAAACAGCCTCGAACTACATTTTCATAGATCTCCGGGAAGAGATTATGAAGTGAAACAAGGAGAAACGTGGATAACAGCAGTTAAACGAGTGTAATTTCATGCGATAATTAATAAAAATGTATTGGATAATATCCAGTTCTCAGTATCAACCACCTTTAAGAGTAGTTAAATATTATAATTGTAAAGGGACTCGATGAATACCACTTAGATATGTTTCTAAATTGACTGATCACTCACATAAATTCATCCAAGAATCCTTTACTGAAAGCAACAAATTTTTGCTTCATATTTTTCCTTCTCAAAAATTCAAGAGTTGTTTTAAAGATAAACAAGATGAGAAGATCTCTTTACCCCAAGGATTCCGCTCCAATTCTGTACGTATATAATACATTATAAATCTAACTGTGACTGATTACTTTCAGATGAGTCACAGAGATAAAGAAAAATAATAATGACTATGGTTGATTTGCTTCTTTCAGGGTATTTTTATCTCCAAATGCTGTCATAAATTGAATACAATATTATCATTAGGAATAGAGATTGTACGTCATGGGTTTTATTTTGATTTTAAAGCACATTGACATATTTCAAAATATAGACAGGAGACATCACACCTCGAAGCTGTGATTTTTGAATAGCATGCGGCGCTTTCGTCGAAATTTGGAGATACGCAACAGGCCTATACTGTACCTCATATTATCATATCGTTCTAATAGACATTTCAAAAATCATGTAGTTTACAAATATGAATGCAAAAAATTTCCCTTCTTTTTCAAAGAGCAACTTTCTCATGCATAATTTTTCAGTGATTCTATTTCTAATATAGCAATTAGTAATAAGTTAGCATCAATAAGTGGACTCTAAGTTTGAAAATGATTATTCCCCACGAAAATATATACTCTCAATAATCTAGAGTTCAGACAATACTGTAAAAAATGTGAAACTAAATATATACGCACCCGAGCTTGTCACCGCTACCTAGCTACGCAGAGATCTTTCTGAAGAGATGAGGGGATGAGCAAAGATTAAAGCAGGGGAATAGTGCGGGTGAAACAAAGATTGAACGCAGGTATACTCGTAACACAGGTAGCAACAACTTTGATAATGTGCTTGCTTCTTGCAAGTCCGCACCCTTGAACAGGTAGCCAGAAAATGAAGCAATCCGGTACTGTCTCAAACACACTAGCACAAAAACATTGTTTCCACTTTCGACTGTTGGTTGGAGAGGTTAAAATTCAAATGAAATATACAGAATTTATGATCAAAAGCTATTTATTCACCTTTTTCTAATCTGTATGTGCCCTTTTTTCAACGAGAGGACCCGACTATATCGGTATGAGAAAATAAGGGATTTTAGGTACATGTCTATAAAGAATGAGCAACCTGCGAGTGCTTGATAACTCATATTATTTGATAGACGTTGGTCATGGACGCGCAGTTACAAAGTTGATTTTATCATTAATTTTTGTTCTTAAAACTCATAATTTAGTGTTGCAGTGACAATAAAAATTTCCTATTGAAAATCATATACATATTTTCAAGCAAGATAGTGTATTTGTACATAAAAGTTTATATTTGCACTCAAAATTGACAATTCGTAATTGAAATTATCTCCTGGCTGATAAGACAAGTGTTTTCTACCTATGAATGAACAGTGAGCCAAGCCAAATCAATACAGTGGACCAGTAGTAAAATAAAATATTATGAAGTAATCAATTACGGTAAGATGTCAAATCTTTGTGATATTTGTAATAAGGAGACCACAACTGGGAAAGATGAAGTCATATGTAAAGGTGTGTGTGGAAATAAATTTCATTTTAAATGTATCAAATTGACTGAACAATCATTCGAGAGCTATTTGAGTTGTACAAGTAATGTATGCTTGAAGTTGTAAGACGATTCCATTCTCTTACTCATCAATTATTATGTATAAATACTGTGAAACAACATGTAACAAGTTTAGTTCTTTGTCAACAGTCATTCGGTAAAATGAATCTTTTTCAAAAACCAAAATCTTTGTTGCTATTACTCAGCTGGCGCAGTCGGTAGGATTCGTAGAAAAGTAGCTGATCGAAAACTTGTAAAAAGTTCAATTCGTTATTATCATCGCTTTTTGGTTTCTACCATTAACTACGAATATCCACATGAAAATATTATAAGAAGAGCCTACAGAGCCGCTAGAAGCAGAGCCCCAAGTCTTCCAAGCCGAAACGACAGTACATAGAACTCCGTACCGCAGAGCCCGCAAAACGAGAGCCAGGTCCGTTAACCTCCGGAAAGACAACACCGCTAAGATCCCGTAAATCGAGTCAGCGAGTGTCTAATTCCAATGCAGACTTTCGCAGTGTTAGTAAGCATAATATCATTGTAAGTGGGAAAAACTATTTACAAAATAATATACAAAAATATATTATTAATAAAATAGAATATTATTCACTAACAACAAAATACACAGGGGTTTCCTGAACGGCTAACGCTGTTAAGACGGAGACCGAGTTCCAGTACCGAGCCACTTTCAATACACTACACACATTTATTTACTAACTTATTAATTCCAAGTAATTATAAGTAAAAGAAATATTTTATTGCGAATATAAGAATAAATAATATAAATATTCAAACTGGAAGATAATACGATGTTATTAGAATCAATTCTAGAAATTGAAAATGTTATTACTTATAATCCAGCAGTAATGGATAATAGAACCGGAAAAATAAATTTTGCCCTAAATTCAATTCCAACATACAATGGCGATCCGAATAAATTAAGTAAATTTATTAACGCAGTAAATACAGTTCAGGATTTCTTTGGCACGTTAAATCCACCGTTAGATAATTTTGACAAATCAATTACATTTTTGAACATCAAAAATAAGATTACTGATAAAGCATTAGATAGTATGAAAGATCTCCATTTCACCAACTGGAACGAACTACGTTCACACTTAGTGAGTAACTTCAAAGATAAAACAAATTCGGTCACAAATATTAATGAAATTTTGAATATACAAAATATTAGAAATCCATACAAATTGCTAGAAATCACGAAGGAGAAATTCCTCAGTTTTGAATCTAGAATAAGTATAGAAGAGAACGATTCAGGCACTAAACTAGTAACTATAAGATTCGCTGAAAAATTGATCATAAATAATTTTATTTTAACTATCAGCGATCCATATAGAAATAACCTAGCAACTAGGAATCCACAGAACTTAGTGGACGTAGATACGTTATTACAAAATGACTTTCAATATTTAATATCAAACATCAATACAAATACAATTAACAAATCTATCACTAATACCGTAACTAGACATTTATCAAACATTCCTCCCCGAAGATTTCTCGGTACAAGCTTCTTGACTGGACCGATAAATATCCATAATAAAAACTTGTCCAATAACCAAAGATTTGCTCCTGAGCAACAAGTCAAAAATGCTGAAAGGACTCAACCAACTCCTATGTCTACACAAACGAAACAGTCATTCCAACCCAGACCAGGCCCTAGCAACTATTTCACGCAGCAAAATAGGCAGTTCGGAGCGTATCAGCCAAATTATATTGTTGAAGAAATAAATAAAACAGAAAACTCCGACGAAAATATTGATTATGATCCCGAAAACTCAAATGAACAAAATTGCGACAATTTTACTGAGGAAATCTTAGAAAATAACCACGAAATTGAAAATACACGCGACGACGAATATTTTTTAGAGAACCCTCCGAATATCCACGAGAAATCTTGAACATCTCTCAAAACTCTCGATTACCATTCTTGAAAATGAAAGATTATCACATATTGATCGACACTGGTTCTACCATCAATTTAATTAGTAAAACTTACGTTTATAAGATTAAAAATGAATTCAATATTCACAAAGCAAATTTTAATTTCGAAACTGCTGTCGGAGAACACAATGGAAACAAATATGTCATCCTGCAGTTTGAAGGTAAAGATTTGAAATTTTATTTACTTGATTTTCATAGTCAGTTTAATTTAGTACTCAGTTTGCCAACCATGCTTGAAATGCGAGTTAAAATTGATTTCAGTATCAACGCTATTACAATCCAAAACAAGAAATATAAATTGCAGTATTTTGATAATCAAATTTCTGTAACAGTATTGAAGAAATAAAAATTAGAGCCAAACATTTGAACTTAGAAGAAAGAAACGAACTTTATAAATTATTAAAGGAATATGAGAATATTATTCCGAGAGCAAACGAGATTTTAACACATACGGATCTCGTTCAACACCAAATTATTACTAAAGATGACACGCCTATTTATACAAGACCTTACCGTTACCCGGAAGTTTATAAAAAAGAAATTGATAACCAAATTGAAGATTTATTAGAGAACGAAATTATCCAAGAGAGCCACTCGCCGTGGTGCTCTCCAGTCTGGCTTGTTGAGAAGAGAGCAGACGCCTCCGGAAAAACAAATTTAGAATGGTCATTGATTATCGAAAGGTTAATTCGAAAACAATTGACGATAAATTTCCGATTCCAAATATTTTAGAAATATTAGATTCAACTTCTGGATTCCATCAAATCAAAATGCACCCAAATTCTATTCCAAAAACAGCTTTTTGTACAGATAAAGGACATTTTGCATTCACCCGCATGCCTTTTGGTTTAAAAAACGCTCCAGCCACGTTTAGAGATTAATGAATTATGTTTTGAGAGAATATATAAATAAGATATGTCTTGTATACTTGGACAATAACATAATATCAGGCAAATCACTTCAAGAGCATTGCCACAACATCCGTAAAGTATTTTCGAAATTAAAAGAATATAATTCAAAGATCCAGTTAGATAAATCAGAGTTTATGCGCAAAGAAGTAGCTTTTCTCGGTCATGTAGTTTCACAGGACGGTATAAAACCAAATCCAGCAAAGATCGAGGCAGTGAAAAATTTCCCTATTCCCAAGACACAGAAGGAAATAAAACAATTCTTAGGCCTTTTAGGGTATTATAGAAAACTTATTCCAAATTTCGCGAAGCTCACTCAACCTATAACCAGATATTTGGAGAAAGGACAAATAGTAAATATAAATAATGATGAATATAGACAAAGTTTCAACGATAGTAAAAATTTATTGATTATTACCCCTATTTTACAATACCCGGATTCTGAGAAACAGTTTATTGTTACCACTGACGCGAGTAACTTTGCTATCGGTGCAGTTTTGAGCCAAAACATTAATGGTAAAGATATGCCCATTGCTTACGCATCAAGAACATTGAACGATCATGAAATCAATTATAGCACTACAGAGAAAGAATTATTGGGAAAAGCTTGGACAGTGAAATATTTTAGGCCATACATATATAGAATAAAATTTCAAATTCGTACAGACCATTGACCTTTAACATGGCTGATGAGTCTAAAAGATCCAAATTCGACATTAATGCGATGGCGATTAAAATTATATGAATATAATTACGATATAGAATACAAGAAAGGTACTTTAAATTCATATGCTGATGCACTTCCAAGAATAAGACGTCAACTCCAAATTTTTTAGACACAATATGATATTTTCGAGAAACCGCAAAATTTAATACATTGTATTCCACAAGATTTCAAACTTGGCACAGGATTTGCGAAACAAGTGGATGCAAATTTCAATAGCAAAAATTATTTAATAAATAAGAATAGTAAAAACGAAAGTTTATTAATTCAACCTATTTCCGACAAATATAAATTATTTCATTTGGTAACAAGACAAAATTATTATGATAAATCCACACTAAGTAATATAAAACAATGTTCAGTAAATTACGAAGCTATTTAATCCAAAACTATATTTTCGAAATACATATGCCGAAAATTTGCTCCGGTTGCAATAAAATTTACTTCCCCTTAATAGAAAATTTATTGCAAGAAATATTCAAAGAAACTCATGTGGAATTAGTAATTCACGAAAAAATTCGCGAAGAAATTAACATGAACGACGAAACTGAAAGCATAATAGCTAATATCGACGAAGAAAATTCAGATACGGCACATTCAGCAGACGAAAATGAGACTAACGAAATATCATATAAGGACACATGTATAAATGTTGGCAAAAATCAAATTATTATCAAGAAACATGACGCTGAAACAAATTGCACTTTGAAAAAATTATTTGGCACTCAGAAACAGAGAATAATCATCAGTTTAAGTGGCATCAATATAAAAGATGAAATATTTAAATTTATGAAAGATTTTTGCGTACCTCACGTGAACTATTATTGTTTAATCGATAATCCCTATAAATGAAGTGTTACAAGAAATTTATTTATTTATTTATTTATTTATCAACCACTCAACAGGATACGGGAGTATCCCAATTACAGAGGGCTGGAAAGAATACAATAACAAATGACAATGACATCAACACTTGAGAATGAATAGATTACAATAGAAGAAAAAAATAATTAAATCTAAGGAAAAACATTGTACAGTGCACGCTTATATACCAACAAAGAATCGTAGTATAAGTCTATATCTGATGTGTTGGACACAAACGTATTGAAGATATGACATATCCGCCTGGTTGGAGCATTCAGTTCATAGTTTGATTTAGATATTGGAATTCTGAATGTATACAATTGAGCAGCTGTTCTACTTAAATTACGTGGCACCACGAAGTTAAGGTTTCCCAGAATTGAAGAGCTGTCAATGCGATTGTGGACCAGTTTATACAAAAAAATACAAGAAATAATGTTCCGTCTTTTTTGAAGCGCAGTAATATGAAATAGTTCAAGATGATATGTATAGCTGTAAGTAAGACAATTGAAAGAAACACAAAATTTTCTAGCACAAAATCTAACAAATTTTCTCTGAATTCTCTCAATCTCCTCGCTGTATTTAATATACATCGGATTCCAAACCACGACACAGTACTCAAGCCTGGACCGCACAAAAGAAAAATATAGAGATTTGAGTGTTGTCACTCTTGTGAAATAACTTGAATTTCTAATAATAAATCCTAATATTTTATACGAATAATTTGCAATATATTCTACATGATTTTGAAAAGTTAGTTTAGGATCAAATATGACACCCAAATCTCTACATTGCGTAACTCTATTAAGTGCTAAACTACTCATTTTGTACACATTCAGAACTACATTATGTTTCATGGAGTATGTCATAACTTTACATTTTTCTATATTAAAAAATAAATTTGATTGAATAGACCATTTATGGAGATTTTCTATATCAGTCTGTAGAAGATCGCTATCATTCTGTGAGTTTATTACTTTAAAAATTTTCAAATCATCAGCATATAATAATACTTCAGAGTTCTTAATACAATTAGTTATATCATTTATAAAAAGGATGAATAATAAAGGTCCTAAGTTTGATCCCTGAGGAATCCCAGAGGAAGGCATGAAATATTTAGATTTGGTATTATTATAACACACGAAGTTTTCACGATTCCTAATATAAGAGTCAAAAAACATGATTAAATCAGGTGAGAAGCCAAACTGATGTTTTAATTTAAATAGCATGATTTTATGATTAATCTTATCAAAAGCTTTAGTGAAGTCTGTATAGATTACATCTATTTGTTTATTTTTATTCAATGAAGTTGACATAAAATCTGTGAATTCTACTAAATTTGTAGTTGTGGATCTTCCGCTAATAAAGCCATGCTGATTGTTACTGATTGAATCAGATACATGATTGTATATGTATTTATACAAAATTTTCTCAAAACACTTTGCAATGTTGGATAAAATACTGATAGGTCTATAATTTTCAATATCATGAGAACTGCCAGATTTAAATATAGGACACACATGGGCTTTCTTGAAGGAATTTGGAAATGTATTAGTAGAAAGAGATAGATTAAAGATAATTAGCAGCGGTGTAGTTAATAAGTCACGACAACCCTTAAGTATAAAAGCTGGAATGTTATCTGGACCGGGAGACTTGGAGATTTTCAGACTATTTATAGCTTGTATAATATCATCCTCGGTTATTTTTTGAATATTTAGTTGATGCATAGTAACTGATTCTGTTGAAAAGTCATCAAAGTCGACGCACAGATCCTCAGTTGAATAAACACTGTTGAAATGATCCGCAAACCCTTGTACAATTTCCGTCGTAGATTTGAGTTCATTGTTTTTCAGAAACATGTTACCCGGGATGCGTGATGTTTGTTTGAGATTATTCACGAATGCCCAAAATTTATTTGGATCGGACGATATATTTGATTCAGCATTTGATATAAAATTTCGGTAAGCATCTTTCATATTTGATTTTAGTTTAGCTCGTAAGGAACTGAATTCTTTATAATGATATTCATCCTTGTGAGTCTTGTACAGTTTATGAGCTTTTTCTTTTTGTTTGATCATTTGAATGATATCCTTAGTAAACCAGGAAGGGTAATTAGTAATTCTTTTACGCATCCTAGGAACACATTTCTGAAACACTTTATTAATTATGTCATAGAATCTATCAACAGCTTCATTGACATCAGTGAACGACTTAAGAGTATTCCAATCTGTGTCTCTTAGTAAAGAGTACATCAACTCATAATCCGCACGTTGGAAATTATAGAAGAAATCAGAGCTGAATTTTGACTTATGAGGAACAGTATTTTTTAATTCTAAAGTAATAAATAAAGAAGGATGATATTTGTCTTCCGGTACAAAAGAGATATCCTCGCGAATTACACCACAATTTATATTAGATATAACGACATCAAGAATACGATTGTCACAGTTTAATATTTTATTTTGTTGAATTCCTCCAAGAAAATTACAAAAATTATTGAATCTAGTTATGTGATTGTTTGTAAAATTTAAATTATAATATTTAACTAGATCGAAGATATTCAGATCCCCAATTATAATGAAATTATTTTGAAGTACAGAACTATTTGATTCTAAGCAATCATAAATCATTTCTTGTTGTTCAGCTGAAATAGGAGAAGGAGCATAAATGCAAATGACAATCAAATTCGCACCCGAGTTCAAATGCAATTTGATACCGATAATATCAGCAATAGAGTTTTCATTTAAATCTAATTTTATGAGTGATGATTTGTGTTTATTATTCACTGCACACAAAACACCTCCGCCGCGTGATTTGCCTACCTTACGGTAATTACGATCCTTTCTAAAAGTGTTATATCTGTTATGATCGAATAATTCATTATTATATACTGTATCATTGAGCCATGTCTCCGTGATAGCAATTATATCATAGTCAGTACTAGCACTATTTATTAATACTTCATTCAGTTTAGTATTAAGACCTCTAGCATTCTGATAGTAAATCTCCATAAATAAATTTTATATTCGTGTATCACGATTATATGCGAAGGTCACACAATATGAACAAATGAAACACCAAAAGTCTTGAAAAAACGTGCAATTAGTATACTGCGGACAAGTGAACTGAACAAAAACTGTCAAATAGAATAAACACAAAAAAAATCTAGTTCAATGGTTCAATGGTTGAATGTTGCTCCAGGATTGGCAAAGTTGAATTACAGTGCAATGCAAATCACGGAATGAGTTCTTTTGATGTAGAAAATAATGCAAGTCTGTTAATATGGTCATTCAATTTGAAGAAAATATTGCCATCGTTTGTCCACACATTTTTAAAGCCGTATTTATCACAAGCTTCTTTATACATCTTATGCCGAATCTTGGTAAGATCTTCCTTGATGTAAATACCAGTGCTTTTAAGCTTGCTCCTATTTTTTAGGATAGAGTCACGGGTCTTATATGACATGAACTTAATTATGATAGCACGTGCACTACTACTAGGAGATGCTGATTTAGGATCACTCGCATGTTTTATTGGGGGTTTGCCAACACGATGACAGCGATCAATTGATTCAGGAGGAACATTAAGGGATAATTTTGATTTCAGGATCTCACGCACCTTTTCTTCAGGGTCCTCATGAATATCCTCAGGTACGCCAAAAATACGAATACAATTCCTTCTAGAGTATTGCTCAAGTTTATCAACTTCATGCTCCAAATGAATATTTTTGTTAGTAAGTCCCTCAATTATCTCCTCGTAATATTTTCTTTGCTCTTCCAATTTTTTGTCCAGGTGAACAAATATTTTGTCTGCAATTTTTTGTATAAAAGAATCATCGTTCAGAATTTTACTGACTATTTCAGTTTCAGACGCACTATTGTTCCTTCTACTGCCCATATTTACTTGAAAAATGTGAAAAAATGCACCAGTTTTCGATATAATGAAGAAAAATATGGAGCAACAAAAAACACGTTTATTCGTGTTGAGACATATATACTGAATGTTTAGTAAAGATACGTAGAAATTTATTCAGTGTATAGAAGTATTAGAAGACATTCTTACACCCGAAGACAAGTTAGAAATTGTTCAAAATTATCATTTAGGAAAAACTAATCATAAAGGTATTTTAGAAACTCATCGAAAATTAAAAAGTAGATTTTATTGGCCAAAAATGTTTCTAGACATTCAAAAATATATAAACAATTGCGATATTTGTCAGCAAAACAAATATGAAAGAACCCCATATCAAGTCCCCGACAATCTCACACCAACCCCTAAATATCCTTTCGACATGTTACATATTGACACACTGACATTAGAAAATGGATAATACTTTGCCCTCGTAGACTCATTTTCCAAATTCGGACAGATATTTTATGTCAAAACACTTGCAGCTACAGAAATAACAGACTCACTTTTAGATTACTTTTCTCAGTCTCAAACTCCGAATGAAATAACCTTCGACAGTGGCACCGAATTTAATAACCACTTAGTAAAAGATCTTTTGAGAAGTTATAGTATTGAAATTCACATGACTTGTATTGACAATCCAAAATCAAATGGAATAATAGAAAGGTTTCACTCTACTTTAATCGAGCATTTAGGAATTTTGAACCAACGACCTGAATTTAAAGAACAAAAAATATTCAGAAAAATACAATTAGCCTTAAAAGCTCATAATAATTCTATAAATTCAACCACTAAATTAACACCAAACGAAATATTGTTTGGCTCTGAAAAGGATAACAATATTCTAAAATTGAAAAATAGTAACGAGAATTATTAACAAGAATGGCAAAATAACCTTATTGTGTGAAGAGAGAATGTGAAAAAGAATATTCAAGTAGAGAAGAATAAAAGATTCTTAAGACAAAAACCGTCCAAACAAAATCTAGATAGTCTGAAATTTGATACAGCACTTATAAAAGAAGGCAGGAGAAGGATACTAAAAGTAAAAAAACCATTATTCAAAATCCATAAGATCGAAGAATATAACCCTAAATTAGGGACAATAAAAGTAAACTCAAATAAAAGACATAAAATTGATAAAATTAGAAGAAAGCGATTATTTGTTGCAGATGCTTCTGCACAAGCACAGGAGAAGAATTGACCGAAATTGAAGACAATCCTGGAGAAAATATTTTAGATTTAGGCCGGGCAAATATTTATAAATCATCTTATTATTCATATTATAATTATAAAATTGATAATTTAGAGTAAGCATATTATAAGATAGTCGATTATAAGAATGAAGTACTTGCAAATTTAAATAATAAAGAAACCATAGATTTGAACTGTAAAGAGAAAGCACAGACATACTTGAACATTTCGAATTTTAATATACATAGATTAGAAAGCAAGATTAATAATTCATTTAAACATGAGCGTAGCAAACGTGGATTAATAAACAGATTAGGATCAATTATCAAAAGAATTACTGGGAATTTAGACTCATATGATTCTGAGTGATATGATAAATTATTTGAAACTATAAATAAGAATCAAAATATACTCCAAGCACAAAATTTGGAAAATATTCGTGTTAATAAAGCAATGATTTCAAAATTTAATAAACAACTCCAAAATATTCAGCATAATGTAAATGTATTAAAGTCCCGAATCACAGAAATGAATAATGTGTTAGGAGAGGTCATGGATTGGCATAATACACTAACAATTAAAGATATCATCAATCAACTAATATTATTAAGTATTAATTTGATTGAAATATTAGATGAAATTGAAATTAGTTCAACTTTTTGTAATTCAAATAGAATCCATAGTTCTATCATATCTAAAGATGAATTAAATATATTAATTAAAGAAACTAACCAAACATTAAATTTTTGGGAACTATCCGAACAAATTACAAACCATTGTAGAATTTCGCAAAACCAGATTGAATATTTATTGGAAATACCTATTTACGATAGTAACGAAGATTACAAATTATTGCAAATAACTCCGTTACCAAATATTAACAACACGGAAATGTTTATTGTAAATGAAGAAAAGGAATTATTAATTTTGTATCAAAATGAATTATTTAATGCACATGATTATAATAAGGCGAATAGTAACTATTTTTGCAAAACAAATTACATGGAAAGTAATAACTGTATAAAGAATATTGTTATAAATCACAATCACAAAGATTGTAAGTATCACAAGATACGTGACGCATTTATAATCATTGAAATAGAAAATCAATTTTGGCAATAATTGCTAGTACTTTAAATAGAAATATAGTAATAAAATGTAAGAATGGTATTGAACATAAACGAATCAAGGGAGTTCATAGATTTTTGACAAATGATAATTGTAAAATAAATAATTATAATTTGGGAGAAGTAGGTATTGAAGCAAAGGAAATAATATTCGAAAATCTAAATTTCAGCATGAATAAAAATCAATTTAGTAACAAAACTTTGAAATTGAAATAAGTAAATGAAGGAAATATTATTGTAAAAGAGATTCCTAGACTTTAGGACATTATAGTTGATGGAAACAATCATGGCTATATTAATTCCTTTGTAATTATTATTTTTGTTGTTATTCTTATGATATTTTATGTTGTATATAGAATGAGAATTCGAAATAAACGCGAAAGGACTTCTAAGCCAATTGATAATATTAAATCAACAAATTTGAATGAGAATCAAAATAGAAATCCTTTCTAAAGATACAATACATCCTCTTCCAAAGAAGGAAGAAGTTATGTATGCTTGAAGTTATAAGACGATTCCATTCTCTTACTCATCAATTATTATGTATAACTACTGTCAAACAACATGTAACAAGTTTAGTTCTTTGTCAACAGTCATTCAGTAAAATAAATCTTTTTTAAAAACTAAATTCTTGGTTGCTATTACTTAGCTAGCTCGCTATCGCGACATGATAATCAAGAGTCTGTATGTGCTAGCAAAGTCGTGGAGATAATTTTTGCTCTATATAATATTCCACACATAATCCTTGTACTGTATACTTTACGGTTCAATAAATAGTATATTATATAACGAGGAACTTAAGTGCTTGATTTAATCCTGAGGGTGGAGTTTATTGCACGAGATGGAGTCGAGGGCAATATTCACCTGAGGAATTGAAAGCACTTAAGTCATGTGTTATCTACGCTATTTTTCGCACCACCGTATTATATTTAATCACAATAGTCTAACAGAAGATTAATTATTCTTACAATTTTGATAACAACAAGCTTGATTCAAAAATGTTGAATAAATTCACCATAGTAACAAGGCTGACTACAACAGTTGTTAAATAAATAAACTTGCTGTCAAAAAGATGATTGAGAAATTTGATATTGATACGAGTGCGGAAGAGGTAACTGTAAAATTATTTTCCCAAAAATCTATAAAATTTACGAACAACAATACGATGCATTTGCAAAATTGTGTCAATTGCGATAATGCTAATATAAATCATCAATAATAAAGATTTGAATAATAGTGAAAAAATTCAATTTGACATTCAGGAGAGTACATTGATTATTTAGTTGTCATAGAAAAATTTGTCTATTTTACTTTAGTCCCTTGGGATTATTGATCATTTTAGATCCCTCGGGACTAAACTCAAACTTAAGTCTCTAAAATGAGGAATTAAATTCGTCTTTTACACCCGGGAGTGCGAAAAAACTCATAATTTCCAATTCAAAACCAGTTTTCTATAAAAAATAGATAACAGATAACCCTTTACTTTATTTTATCCTTCATGATTCAATGATAAACTCATAATTTTTTATTTGAAACATGTTACTATCAAAATCAGTTCTTACGTGAATTTTGGGACATTTTCATATCATAATTTCATATCCTCATTATGAATAATTCCATTAAAACTTATGTCTTCGAAAAATTATTTTGTATGTGAGCATTAATTTCAATGAATTTCTCTATGAAATGTTTTTCTTTTAAAATGTCAAATTCAAATTCTTGTGTGTCCCGCCGTAATCACTGACCTTCCATAAGCCTCACTTACTCCAAAACAAGATTAGACTAGCTAGTATCTCCGTGTGATGTTTCACCTTAAAGTAAATGAAAGACGGACACTGCTACGTTGACCATTGAACAACAGACAGATGTTGCTCAAGGCCGCATGGTCACATAAAATAAAGGACTAGGTTCCTTTTCTTTCATATTCTTGAAATTATCATTCAATATTAACGTACAAGTACAAGTTACGCAGACTCATAGTTGGACCCATATTATACGTCCATAATGTACATAGACAGCGTAGTCATGCATATTATTAAGAGAATTGCTCTAGAATGGCTTTTTCTTAGAAATGGTTAGTCTTAGGAAGAAAGAGGTGATGTCCATTTTTGTAGAAAATTGAAGGATCTACAATTTTTGTCCGAATTTTTTTATTATTGAATCAACCGTTCCGCCTAAAAGCCCAGAAAACTTATTCTTGCGAACTTTGACCTCGTATAGAATTTCTTGCACACATGAGGTCGATGGGGTCTTCCGACAATTTCATTTTAATGGTATTCCTGACGATCATGTCAATTTTCAGCTTCTTGGGAGTTCATGCAAGGATACCCCTATTTTTAAGGCTAACTTGACCGGACTAATAGCATATCATTTGAAAAAATATAATTTTGTGTTGTGACTTGGAAGACATTGCTCTAAAAATATATTTTCTTCCATAATTTAGTGTCCCACTTGGTTCGCGTAAAATTGTCCCATGATAGTTTATTGTTTTCTCAATATATATATATATATATATATATATATATATATATATATATATATATATATATATATATATATATATATATATATATATATATATATATATATATATATATATATATATATAGAGGTTAGGAGTAATCGCGACTGCAATTAGTTACATAAACAGACATTTGGGCTTAATAAAACACTCTTGTTAATTTGTCTAGCTTTCGGCTGTATTTTCAGCCTTCTTCAAGGACACTATAAATACAAAGTTAAAATTTAGAAAAACATGTTTCTCTTTCAGTTAACAAAGTGTTCTACTTACATTAAATGAGATTAATAATAAGAGTCGTAACATTCATAAAAAATTTTTGAATAGACAAACATGTGCTCATCAAAATGTTTGTCTATTCAAAAAAATTTCATGAATGTTACGACTCTTATTATTAATCTCATTTAATGTAAGTAGAACACTTTGTTAACTGAAAGAGAAACATGTTTTTCTAAATTTTAACTTCGTATTTATAGTGTCCTTGAAGAAGGCTGCAAATACAGCCGAAAGCTAGACAAATTAACAAGAGTGTTTTATTAAGCCCAAATGTTGACTGCCGCACCCACAAATATATGTTTATATATATATATATATATATATATATATATATATATATATATATATATATATATATATATATATATATATATATATTCGGACATTCGACGACTGTCGCCGATTCTCCGCACTCAGTCTCCAAGTTTTCCTATCCTGGCACTGGTCTTCGTTAGGTCTTCGGATCCTCATTGCTTCGTTAAGTCAGTCTTTCCAGCTTCGCCTTGGTTTTCCTCTTTCTGTTGTTCTTTTTGGAACCTATATCATCATTCTCTTCAGTCATCTAACCTTTGTCATTATCTTTACTTGGCTGAACCAAATTTGATTGTGTCAGCAATTGTATTTTCCACTTCCACTATGTTTCTTATTGTATTGTTCCTATTCTTCCCAACTTCGATTTTCGACAATTTCTTCTCCAAAAATCCATTTTAGTGGTCAAAGGTTATCTCATATTTTCTATTTTATTTCTTTTTTTTGTATTCATCCCAATGTCCTTATCCCATAGAATAGAGTTCATAGTTCAAACTATCTGTCTCTCTTTGTTCACTCTGGTCTTTATTTATGTATCTCTTGTACCCTTCTTATTCATTTCCGTAAGATATTCATAAATGTCTGCACCTCGTATCAGTTGTATATCTCTTACTTCGATGATTCTAATACTCAGATATCCCGTTTTCTCCATGTAAATTCGGAGTCCTGCCTGCGCATCGGGTTCTTCAAGTTTTCTAAGTATAAAGTTCAAGCCTTCCTCCTATATAATGATAATCATAATAGTAGTAATGAAATAACATCGAATTTAGGAAATGTTCAATTATATAATATGAAATATTATTGTATCATATATTGTATATTATTATTATATTATTACTGACTTTAATATATGCAAATTAATAAATAAATAGTTGAACAAAAAGAAATATGAATTTAAATAAAATTTGACTGGTAAAATAAATGTAAATAATTATGAAAATGAATAAAGCTAATTGTAAAATAAACGAACAGTGGCTGAGGGCCCAATACACAAAATAACGCGCCGTGGAGGACAGCACGCAACTAACAACACACCAGTGTGTGCAAAGCCTGACACCTATACGCCTTGCCCCTTACTAGCCGAAGCTCACAGTAATCACGGAGACAGGGGCCTTGCCCAACCGATTGCGCTGTACAGAATAAGCATATAGCGCCAAAACACTGCTGTGTCCACAATAGCTGCATCCAAGGAGCGCCTAACACAAAATGAATAAAAAGTACATAGACAAAAAATAACAAACGTAGACTTCTGCTCCAACAATAACTAAACCAATAAATAGTACAAAACAGACACTTAGCTGAAGCCACAAGCTCTCCAGAACTGTGGCGATGATGTCGTCTGACCTGGTGGAGGCATCGGTCCAAGAATTGGTCGTGGACGGCGTCAAAGGTGAGTAACCTGGAGATGGTCTCAGGAACTGGATGTTCGGTGCTCGCGTCGCTGGGTGCTCTGTGGGCGTCCGAACACTTCGCCTTTGGTGTTAGTGGCGGTTCTCGAAACACGCGGTATGCGGAACGGTTTCCTCTTTAAATCCTCAAAATTGGGCTGCTCGACCGATGTACACTACCAACACACGGTAACTCGGTCGGAGCACGACACTAATCCATATAAATAGAAATCAATGTTTGTATGTTTGTACCTTATGCGTTCCGAGACCATCGATCAGATTGTGATGAAACTTTGATAGATTGTTTCAGGGATCTACGAGACGGTTCGTGGCACAAAAAATCTCTATATAAATGAATTTTTTTTTTTTTCAATAAATTTTTCCGCTTTGGTGAGAAGAATTCATAATAATAATGACTCAATACACAAATAATCAACTATTATTACTACTTAATCAAAGTTCATATCGGAAATTAGATTGATATCAGTATTATACATATAAAACAAAGTAGACTTACTTACACCATTCATAAATCAAGAACAGCTTGACCGATTTTCAATATTTTCGATTTTTTGGACTTGTCTCCATCCAGAATAGCAGAATAAGTATTGTAGAATCGAAAGAAGAAATATCATTCTCTCATACATTTTGTATAAAACAGATTTTTTTATTATATCATGAGAGCTTTTTTATCGTATTCAGCTTATAAGATTTGCCCCAGGGTGGAACGAACAAAAGTAGACAATAGGACCTGAAAATTAATTTTGAAATTTCAGTTCCCATCAGCTGCTTTCTTTCGCCATGGAAGCGAAACGAGCTTGATCAAAAATAAGTCGCCATGCAAGCTATCGAGCTCCGTCAACGTTAAAACGCCTTACTAGAGATGCGAACTCGGTTAACGGTGAACTGCGGTGCCAGCGAAGCAAGCTCGATCAACAGTAAGCCACCGTACCAGCAAATCGAGCTTGGTCAACAGAAGACCGCTGTGCGAGCTAAACGAGCTCAGAAAACTGTAAGCTGCCGTATGAGCGAAGTGAGCTCGGGCAATGCCAAGCTGCTGTGAGAGCAAAAAGAGCTCAGTTAACGGCAAGCTGTTGTGCGAGTGAAACGAACTCGGTTCACTATAAGCTATCGTGCGAGCAAAGTGAGCTCGGTCAACTGTAGAACGTCGTGCGAGCGGAACGAGATTGGTCAACGGTAGGATGCCGTGCGAGCGAAGCCGCAATTATCTTTGCTATAAACAATTGACACCACATTCACTTTTCACTGCACTTCATACTTGACGAAAACATGTAAATGTATCATTGTATAGGCTATGTGCAAGGAAACGGAGTTTGTAGAAATATCGATGCGAGCGCTCATGGTGAGCACCATTGTAACCACTGAACTCCATTTCTCAGAAAACGTCATTGAGCTGTCATTGAGCATTGTAGTTTAAAAGTGAAAATAATTGCATATAGAACTTGCGAAATCGTTTGTTCTGTTTCAGGCTGTTGTGTTGAGGATGATTCAAGTAAAATATAGCTCCATAGATTCCATGTTCCCAGTTATACGATAAAAAAACGAGTGAAGTGAATCAAAGCGGTAGAGTATTGTTTGCCTTTCATTACTAATCTATATAACAAAAAAATATGTTTGTATTTCAATTGTGAGATTAGCAATATTCATCGTCGATTTGGGATTCATGAATTTACCTCTATCTCTAATTTGTAAGATGTTTCAGTGATAGAAGTTTGTGAGGTGCACTTCGCAATAATTTTGTTGTTAATATTGTCAGCAACATATTCTTCAACATGTTTAATATGGCAAAACTAATTTCACGCTTTTCTTCAATGCTTCCTCGGTAAAAGGGATACAGTGTTTGATGAATTCAAACCCGATCTGCAAGATCATCGACGTCATAATTTGAGGTTATCCTGTCAACTTGGACGAATTAGGACGTTTTCTCTATATTAGGTACATTATAATTGAAGAAAAAAATATTCAAAATAAATAATTTCAGCGTACCTTTCATGCTAAGCAAGTTATATAATACGAACACAGCTGAATTAAGCAATATTAGCACATTTAAAAAATTATAGGTATGAAACAATGATTAAATGGAGTTCAATCGTTCTCCATTGCCCGCTAGAGGCGCTAGTAGACTTCATGCACGTAGCCTATTGGCAAATAAATTTAAGATCGTAGCGCCGCAGTTGGATATTTTTGAACTAACTGAGTTAGGATAAACTTGAAGTTTACATGGATTTAAATGGGCTTGTTACGATTTTTAAAGATGATAAACGTGAATATGGAATAAAGATTTGCTTGATCATGGATGTTTT
Source organism: Dromius quadrimaculatus (assembly GCA_963989225.1). Lineage (NCBI taxonomy): Eukaryota > Metazoa > Arthropoda > Insecta > Coleoptera > Carabidae > Dromius > Dromius quadrimaculatus. The sequence continues at coordinate 16,977,887 of OZ022334.1, forward strand.
TCAAAAGTATATTGTACGTTAGTACTAGACAGGAGAGTTGTTTCATCTGTTTATTTATATTCAATTCATATTTTTAAATTGAACTTAACCTTTAATTTCTAGATAATGATATTGAAACTTCAAGAATATTTTGATGCAAATGTCATGTCACGCTGTGTGAACGGGGGTGAAGAGCTAGTAAATGCTTGACATATATTATTCTGTCGAAAATTATATGATGATAGTGACAAGAGAGTATTTTTGCATGCTCTTTGCATACAAACATCAAAAGTGCATGAGAATCCGTATGAAATAAAAGGAGAATTGAATTGTAATGAATATGATGCCTTGAAGATTGAGAACATGACTTGTTCTTGCAAAGCAGAAAACAGCGACAGTTGCAAGCATAGATCTGCAGTTTTTTCATTGTGTACCATGTGTTGAAAAGTTGAAGTGGCGCGAGAATGCCTTTTAATTTTGTTAAATGAACATTACATTAGTACTTATTAGTTAGTCCAACTTGTTTGAGAAAATCTTTCAATGATTTGAAGATAATTTGTATTTGTAAAGTATACCTGGATAAATATGAAACAATCCAGACAAAAATATTCATCATATGCAATATCTGAAATGTCCTACATGAAAGAAAAGATTTTGAAAAATGCTAGAACTTTGGATTCTATCTTCTTTTTCAATTTAGAAGTAGAAAGTACAACAAAAAAAATAGCAACCTCAACATATCAGAAAGCGAGGCGTAGGCTATGGCTTTATCAGTCATTACTACTACACTTAATCCTCCATGGTAAATTTTTGTATTTGAAATTTGAATCAATAGACACAATATTTTTTCTTGAATTCTTGCTAAGATCATTCAAAGTTATTATCTCATATATGTTTTCCATGAATACTAATCAGATAACAGAATATAGAATATGATTTATTGATTTGATTATAAGCTCATGTATAATATATATGTAGCGCGCCAAATCTATCCTAACATCACTAGTCTGAAATTCTGCCACCAGATAGAGTATCGCTCATGTTTATTTGTCAATAGCAGCTGTCCACGCGGACGCGTCGCTCACTCAAGTGAGAGAGAGACAGATCTCGAACGCTGCCGAACGCGGAGGCCGATTGTGCCTCTTTGTCGCTCGTTGCGCGCTCTCGCTTGCACTTCTAGCCTTAAATGGAACGCCTCAGAGCGAGGTAACGCCGCATGAGTTATGGTTTTTCGTGCGTGCAGCCGGCTCCATCGAATTATAAGACGTTGTCACGTCAAAAACAAATAAAATAAATATTTTCATTACTTCGTTGCACCTGAAATCGTGTTTTACGTCCGTCCCATATAAAATCGTTAACACAACTGTCGTCTCTTAACATATTACAGTAGTACATCATAATCTTATTGATTACTTACTTAAATTTTTTCTATTGATGAATAATCATTGGCATTGGTGATGACGTAATGGAACGCCTCAGAGCGCAGTAACGCCGCATGAGTCATGTTTTTTCGTGCTTGCAGCCAGATCTATCGAATTATAAGACATTATCACGTCAAAAGTAATATTAACTCAAAAGACATTCAGTGGAACTGCAAAGTCTCGGCCAAATACAAAAATCTATTTTGATTGATTTTCTATAATAGAAGATCTTTTCACAGTTCACATGTCCTTATCATTTCCGGGCTATAAGGTCCTGATATGAAAGGTAGGCTCAACTACCGTGTAATCTGAATTTATTAATTCTATGGCGTTACGAAGTACGCCGGGTCAGCTAGTTTATTATAAATCCCGCTATGCGGCTTTGATCACTTTCAAAGGTATAAATAAATCTTTGTCTCAAGGAAAAACTTTTCATGCGACCGTCACGTTTTTAGACTATTGCTCGAATTCCTTACTTACTTCAGTTTCCGAACAATTACTTCAGAGAAAACCCGTTTTTCCTTAACTTTTACGTTATTTCATTGGTTTTAGCCAATTACAAAGAGAGTAGAGAGGAGAATCTGGCGGGAGAGGATTATTAGGGTTAAGGAATTTTATTGTGAGAGTTATGTTATTTTACTGTGTTCATATTTTGTAATGTGTTGTGTCAAATGTGATTTTAATGTAATTTTGAGTTTTTAATAAAATATTTTCATTTTGAAAGAGCGCCTTGTCAATTTCTGACATCTTGCAGCAACTACGTGAATTAAGAATACAAAACCAAAATACATCAATTATTAGCAATGTATCAAATATTAACAACAAGTGCGAGGTGAGTGAAATGTTTCATTAATCTGAAATAATAGTATTAATGAGTTTAAATTGTAGCCAGAAGGAATGGAAAAAAAGTCCGGAATATGGAAAACGGAGAAATAGGAACAAGGTGCGAAATGGAAATGTAACACTAGGTTTCTAGGTACTTTTTGGGTGTAAAAAACGGTAGAAGAATCTTTGCTGCTCTAAATTGTATGCTTAGTTTATAATTCCGAAATAAAAATCATAGATTCGATTTTTACGTTTTCTATCGGAAAAAAATAGTAAAGTTTGTTAAAAACGATATAAATAGTGTTTGAGAATGAGTACCCAGGTTTTTTTTGGGATGCTGATAAATAATTTGATATAAGATCTTCATAATTGAAAATGACGGATACAATGGCCCGTAGTCAGAACGCGGTTTTAAACCCAGGCCTGAGTCTATCTTATATATAACCATGACGACGTTTAAAAATCGATAAGGTTATAACACTGTTTTGACATGTTGTCATGGTTATTCATAAGCCAGACCTAGAACTAGGTTCAAAACTGCGTCCTGACTACGGGCCAAAATGTCTGCAATTTAGAACATATCTTAAAATTTTTAATCTCTATATTTTAGAGTTTTATTTTTATTTTTTGAAAATATGATATGAACATGGTTTTTTTGCTGACTAAGATCGTTATATGGTCATGCAATGAAAATTAGAATGGTGGATTCAATAAAGAGGTTTTCAAAATAAGTGAAAATTTGTCAATAAATGAACAAAAGAATGAGATAAATTTTCAAAAACTATTGAAAAATTGATAAAAAATCTTTTTCAAATTTGTACCCACTGTCTTCTTATTCATTGATATTACAAACATCTTCAACATCGCTATCTTGCTCTAGCACTGGAATTTTGGGTGAATTTCTACAGACATCACCTGTTAAAGAAAAGAACCATATATTGCCGTATAAACTTAGTAACCTTATTGATTAACAATTACAAGCTTTCCCACATGTTTTCTTGCAATAATTGTGAGACATCAAATCCAAAAGAAATTTCAAAATTGACAGTTTTGTCATTTTGACAGGGCTGGATGTTTTTGAGTTAAAATCGTCCATTTTCCAATCAATATTTGTGTTCGAGCCTAAAGTGCCTCCAATAACTCATTTTCCTTTCGAAACTATTTTTACACATGTGGTTGCTCTTGACTTATCTTTTTCTTGGAAAGCTGTGGCTCGACCGTGACCCTGCTCTCGTACATCCCCGCTCAGGGGTAGTTGCGGGAACTCATGTTAGTAACTTTTTCCTAAGTTAGTTATGTTTTCACTATCAAGACGCTAAGTCGTCTAAATTAGTTCGGTCAATAATTAACATACTCTTATTCATTTATTCTACATTTTTTTGTGTTGTAAGCTGTACATATTATACTTGTATCATAATAATATAATAAATTCGTTATAAGTGTGATATCAAGTTCAATTAATGAGAAAACCAACAGTCAACAACATATGGTCCTTCAACAGCCGGATATACATCAGTATCATCCATCTTCAAATAGTGTCTGTCATTTACAACATTCCTGAATCATCAGCATACAGGTGGCAATTTGTGGGCAGACCCTTGAATCAATACATCACTCGAGAATCTCTTCGGTAAGTCTCCGATCAACCTTTCTATTATTACCTACAATTTACATTGATTTTCTTGAGTTCATATCCATTATGGCTACTAATCCTGAACTAAAAACACTAAAATTCAAACGTGCTACGATCAAATCTGCAGTCACTCGCTTTGATAAGTACTTGATGAAATTAGATAACGTGCAAGTTGATATAACAGAGCTGACCAGCCGCAGATCCAAATTTGAACTACTATGGGCAGATTTCAATGAAATTCAAGTACAAATCGACATGGTTGAACAAACCGATGAAGCTAACATATCAGAAATTGAACGTGAGGAGTTTGAATCATCCTATTTTCACTTAATCAGTAAAGCGGATAAATTACTACAGAACTTGCACTGTCATTTACCACCATCTTCGCCACGAGTTTCAAATAGTTCTTCACAGAATTCCTTACGATTACCTGAAATAAATTTGCCCAAATTCTCTGGTTCCTACGACGAATGGTACACTTTCTGCAACACATTCAACTCAATAATTCATTCGCAAGAGCATTTGAACAATATTCAAAAACTTCAATACTTAAAATCAGCTCTTCATGGAGAAGCAGCACAAATCCTAGCTTCAATGGAAATATCCGAAGAAAATTATGATAATGCATGGGAACTGTTGCGATCACGATACGATAATAAACGTCTGATTGTAACTAAACATATCCAAGCTATCTTTGATCTACCAAGCATTACCAAGGAAAATTATTCTTCACTACGTCTAATTCACGATGGATTCATCAAACATATGCGTTCACTGAAATCCCTTGGTTGCCTAGTTGATTCATGGGATGATCTTTTGGTAGTCATTATTTCAAATAAACTAGACATTAATACAATCAAGGATTGGGAAACAACGCTGGATAAGGATAAATTACCATCTCTAAAACAATTAACAAATTTTATAGACAATAAATGCGGTATTCTTGAAGCTATAGCGCGGAAATATGCAAACAATGCATCAAATACAATTCAAAAACAGGTCAAGAGCCCGGTAACATCTCAATTTTCCAAGAAATTGACGCTGCACGCTAGTAGTTCGCAGAACAATAAACCTACCTGCTTCTACTGCAGTGACGAACATACAATTCATAATTGCAAATCATTTCTGGACTTATCAATTGAAAGCAGAATGCAAGAAGTCAAAAAACGCAATCTTTGTTTGAATTGTTTACACAATAGTCATAGCGTCAATAATTGTAAGTCTGGAGGTTGTAGGAAGTGTAGAAAATGGCACAATACCTTAATTCACATTGATTCTACTCCAGAACCTACCTCAATATCCAATCATGTCGCACATCAAAAATCTCAAGTTTTACTATCCACTGCTGTCATAAACATACGCAACAATAATGGAGATTATGTTCAATGTCGCGCATTATTAGACTCGGGATCGCAATCCTGCTTTATAACTGAGGAACTTGTCAATCGATTGGAATTAAAAAGAGAACAAGTGAATATACCTGTAGCAGGAATAAATCAAAATCAGACCAGTATATCAAGTAGAGTAAATGCATGCATAAAATCACGTTTTAATGCATTTTCATCGGAAATCAGCTGTTTGGTTTTACAACATATCACTCAGCCAATTCCACTATATTCGTTCAATAAATTTCCTCTGCATATTCCAACCAATATTAAGCTTGCCGATCCACATTTCAATATATCGTCTTCGATTGACGTATTAATTGGTGCGGAAATCTTTTGGGACCTGATGTGCGTCGGTCAAATAAAGCTTGACAAAAGAAATCCTACATTACAAAAAACCAATCTTGGTTGGATATTATCAGGACCTCTTCCACCTAAATCCACGAAAGAAAAACGTACTATTTGCAATTATGTTTCAATAGCCAATATCAATGACAATATAACAAGATTTTGGAATATCGAAGAATATTCGACTTCTCCAAAGAAACCGGAAGATCAATTGTGTGAAAATCATTTTTCTGAAAACGTCTCACAGAATTCTGAAGGTCGTTTCGTAGTCAAGCTACCATTTAAACAAGATCCAGCAAGCTCATTAGGAAATTCAAAAACTCAAGCTATCAAGCGATTTCAGTCGTTAGAACGTAAATTCTTAAAAAATCCTGATTTAAAAGAGCAATATGCTTCCTTTATCGATGAATATTTGAATCTTGGTCATATGAAATTGATATCAGATGACGAACCTGACTACCCAGCTTATTATTTACCTCACCATGCTGTTCTCAAGCAGACAAGCGTCACAACCAAACTTCGTGTTGTTTTTGACGGTTCTGCAGCATCCTCAAACGGTACCTCATTAAACAATATCTTAATGACTGGACCTACATTGCAAGACGATCTTTTCTCAATATTAATAAGATTTCGTTTGCATAAATATGTCATTGCTGCAGACATTGCTAAGATGTATCGACAGGTTTTACTTTATGAAGAAGATACAAAATATCACAGAATCCTGTGGCGAGAGGATCAATCTCAACCTCTTAAATGCTTCGAGCTTAGTACCGTTACTTATGGGACAGCTCCCGCTGCATTCCTAGCGATCCGTTCATTGCAACATTTAGCACGATTGCAGGCCTCTAATTTTCCTCATGGCGCCAAAATAGCCTTAAGAGACTTTTACGTCGATGATTTACTCACGGGAGCAAATACTATCAAAGAAGCAAAAATTATTCAAACTGAAATTTCAGCCCTGTTGGCAACAGGAGGTTTTGAATTGAGAAAATGGATTACAAATGATTCTTCTTCTTATAAATAATATTGGAGATTGCAGGTGGAAGCCAAGTCTTAGTCACATTTTTCAAAATATTTTTATTTTATTCACCGGTTTCGGCTCTGGATAGCCATCATCAAAACTAAAAAACTACAATGAGAAGATACATATATACTTCGAAGAAGTAGTGAATGATGCTGACTTTTATATTAAATGAAGAAAGCGATGTGTGGGAGTTCGGTCAAAGAATTTTTTATTGGTTTTATCTTTTGGAAGAAGTGCATTTCATTAATGAATTTTATGAATGAATATGGACGTATTAGATTATCTTATCGATTCTAAAAACAAATTTCTACAATTGCGATCACATTTGCAGTAAACTAATATTACAAAATATTATACACATGATTGATTGATTGATATTACATTTAGTCCAGTCGTCAGAGCCTATGCCCTCTCATAGAATAGCTGAAACTGTGCTCATGGGAATTTTTCCGGGTGTAAAAAAAAAAGAAAAGAAATTTTCAGCTCTTAAGTGCATGCTAAGCTCGACATCAAACAAAATAGAAAATTCTGATCTTTGCGTTATACGCCAGCCCAACAACGCTCGAGGCGACGCTATTTGGCGAGAAGCGTAAACTGTCAGTGGTATATTTTGACAGGTTATACGGGCACAGTACGGGCAATAGCTTCATAACAGCTTTGATTAAAACTTTTGTACAGATAAAATGAGTGAAAAATAAAACAAGGGACAGGGTCGAGCATGTTGTGTGCCCGATTGCCCCAATACCGAAAAACGTAACTTTGATTAAACATTTTATTCGTTTCCAAACCGTGATTGGGAATTTGAACGAAAAAATTAATGGATTACACGTGCACGACGAGCTCCGTAAATACATAATTAAATCACGAAAAGTAATACAGAATGATGCAGATTCTTAATTACAAATAAATAAATAAACTTGTATAGATTTACTAATCTTGTTAAATGAAAGTGTCAGGTATGTTATTTTTAACCTATAAAATGTTTCAAATACAACCGAAATAGACAAATAGTAATATGGCTGGTACCACAAGCTCTGTTTTTGGCGCTACTAAGAGCGTTGTGTCAAGATGTGTTTTAACGCAATTAGAATTTTTCCAAATACTTTAGAAAATAATCATCACATACAAATTACGGAAAACACATATGTCTACAAAATTTATTCGAATATTTTCCTTTAAAATAGCTTGAAATATTTATATTGCCTTAAAACTCTTCTTAAAATAACACTGCTAGTATAGCCAAAAACAGAGCTTGTGATAGCAGCCTATGTTTCTATATAATTAAATAATATATAATATAATAATATAATATAATAATATAATATATATTATATAATTTAAATGGCTGAGTGATTGGATGATAAAATGCTGAAAAAATTTAAATAAAGGAATCATGATTACACAGTCATTATAAAAAATGGAGTAAACAATAAATGTTACGCAAAACAGAAGGTATGCTTCAAAAAACCATCTGCTTGAACAATTTGTCTTGAAAAAATAATAAAAATGGCTGGTACCACAAGCTCTGTTTTTGGCTATACTAGCAGTGTTATTTTGAGAAGAGTTTCAAGGCATTATAAATATTTCAAGCTATTTTAATGGAAAATATGCAGAAAATTTTTGTAGACCTATGTGATTTCTGTAATTTGTATCTGAAAATTATTTTTTAGAGTATTTGTGAAAATTCTAATTGCGTTAAAACCCATCTTGACACAACGCTCCTAGTATCGCCAAAAACAGAGCTCGTGGTACCAGCCTATGTTTCTATATAATTATTTATACAGATAATACATATATGATAATAATTCATGACATTTCTACAGATTTGACTTCGACGCATAATTTTCTTCCTTGATTCACATTTTTCACGAAAAAAGCTTAAATCTGCTTTCTGAAAATCACATTGAATTATTATGCAGGGGCCACACTTACGTCTAATGTTATTTATAACGACATTATGTGACAATTGATATATTGTCATTGACAATGTGTTTATTATTAAACAGCGCCTTAATTAATGGCATTAAGCGTAGATGTGGCCCTAGCATTACCGACATAATTAAATAGTGGTTATTTAAAAAATATGGATTGGATTCAAATTTTGCAATTAATTATTATCATATGTCACTACTTGCGCGGGTTTTGTTTTGCAACGCTTCCACCGATAGTTTACCAATTATGCCGCTAGGGCGGCGTTTGGGTGGCGCGAAATCGAATTGGACTGGCGTATATCTCGAAAAATTTTGAGAAAACATCAAAAACTAATAGCACCACCTGAAAGAACGAAAAATTTTACAATAATTTATACTGTGGAATCATCTGGAATTTTTGTTCTAATCAATCTGGAAAATTATTATAAATGACAAAGCGAATTCAAAAACTCTAAGCGCGCCAAGCCGCTGAGCAAATATTCAAGCGAGGCGTTGGGAGAAGAACTAAAGTAGCTTTGTTTGAAATATACACAGAACACAAAAATAAAGAGTATCTTGAGAAGAAGACTCTAAGCTTTTTAAGAAAGCCATTTGTTCTAGATTATTATTTTGTTTTTTCGTAGAAAATTTGATCGGAAGTTATAATTTTTTATATTCTTACTGACTTTTATAAAATTGAAGATATATATTTGAGAGAATTATCATAAATAAGAAAGCGGATTCAAAAACTACGCGTGTCATTCCGCTGAACAAATATTCAAGCGAGGCGTTGCGGGAGAAACTAAAGTATCTTTGACTAAAATAAAATACAAAACACAAAAATTGAAACTACTTAAGAAGGAGACTCTAAGCTTCCTGAGGAAGCTATTAGTTCCTATTTTTTTTATTCTTCCGTAAAAAGTTTGACCAAAAGTTATAGTTTTTGAAACTCTCACTGACTTTTATGAAATTAAAGATATATAGTCTAAGATCTGAATTAAGAACGATCTTCACCCATCTGTTACAGCGATGAAATTCTTTTCTATCAAATTCAGTATACTACAAAATACATCGCAAATGGGTTGACTAAGAAATTCCTGGCAAGGCTATGAATAATTAAATATTGAAAATTTCCTATTTTCATTTTATAATATTTTTTTTGAACTTTCTGAACTTGTTTTATTCATAGATCTTCCAAGCGAAAAAAACAAAACTGAATGATAGAACAGAGTGAGATTACTTCAAAATCTTGGTCATATCATGATTGTAATGAATTATTGTTTTTTTTTGTTATTTATCAGCGTCCTGAAGATGACTAAGTAGTAGTCGAGACCGTTGACAGAAAAGTTTCAATTAATATATTTCACTGAGTTCCCAAAGTTTCACTCTCCAAAAATCCCAGCAGTCAACCATTTCAGCAGCATATTCCTTTTTTCTGTTTTTGTATGACAGTAGTAACGTTATTTCTTTTCAGTTTGTTCTGCTTCCAATCATGTGAATCATTTGTAAATCTGAATTTCTTATAAGCCAAGTCTCTATCTAGTATTGCAGGCTTTATTTCTGTATTGAGCCCTTATTGTTTTTCTTTGAAGTTTCAACTAATTTGGTTGTTGAAGCCTTTTGGATATTATCTTTAATACTAATGAACATATTTTCAAAATAGATATGAACATCGGCTATATTGTATTTCCAATCACAATTGAGAAAACCATCTTCTAATAGTAGTCTCTCTTTATTTTTAATACTAGAGATTGCGCATGCATTACTATTATAATCTGAAGGTGAGGATATTGTGGTTGTTAGGCATTGATGATCACCTATTTTTGAAGTATCTCTAACGTTACAATTCATGCTAAAATCGTTTGTGATCACATAGTATATTAAAATTTTTGATATATCAGTGATACGTGTAGGTTTATCAATCAATTGTTCGTATGCCTGAATTTCAAGCATATTTTTCATCTTATTACGATATAAATTATCATCACTGTTCAACCAATCAATATTGGAATCACCAAGAATTAGTATTGCTTCACTCACTTTCTCATTTATGTCAAACAAGTTCTCCAAAAAAGCAGTGGCGTAACTAGGATTTGGTGGCCCCCCCGCAAAACAAAATGTAGGCCCCAATGACCTTCTGAAAATTCAGTGATTAGGTACAAGAAAACAGTCATAAATGCAATATTTTTCATAGTTCTTAAAGGTAAAAAAAATAATTACAAAAAAATGATAATTCACATATTTCACATAAAATTAAATTGAATATCGGTTCCTCGGGATTTTTTATTTGCAAAATCTATTATAAGAATTATTAAATACAAATTTTCTTGATTCATGCTGTTTCTAAGATAGGATTTAATTATTTTTAATTTGCTGAAAGATATTTTCCTACAGACACTATAGAATGATACTCATTTCACACGCTGTGGCGAGCGGAACAGGGATCATTCCGCACGCTTAGAGGTTCCTAAGAAAGCCACGTGGCGTCGCAAAAAAACTATTTCATTACTGTCATAATTTTAATTCTTTTTGGTTTTCATTCCCCTTCAAAATGAAGTCAATATAAGTGATTTCATCAACATTTGATGAATTGGGATAAGATCAATGAAGCAAATACTTTCTCAGAAAACGGTATATTTTGGTTATAGATATTCACGTGGACACTTTTGACTGTAGAAAAATAACATCCGTCACTCGTGCGGATCGATCATACCATGCTCATGTGAATTCTGCTACTCGACTTCGTCTCGTGGCTGAATTATTCACATTCGCATGGAATGATCTCCATTTCGCACTTGTATCGGAATATACTATTCTGCTGCAGCCACAGTGACAGGAATGCTTAAAAATAATAATAAAGCAGTGGAAACCTCACATAAATCACTTTCGATAAATGAATATTTGATTAAAATAATATCTATAATTTCATGAATAGTTGTATTAGCATTAATGTCATTTTTTAGAAAATATATTGCATAATTTAATTGCATAATAAAGTTTTCTGATAAATCATCGTTATAATATTTTTATAATTCTATTGCCGACATTTGGAGTTCTTTTTCTAATAATGTTGACAATGTGGCCCCCCCGCATTGCGGGGTTTTGCGGACCCTATTTACGCCACTGCAAAAAAGAGATAAAAGATGCTGAATTGCTACTGGGTGATCGATACACTGTTAGAAGACGAAAATGCACAAAGTCTGATCTAATCAATTTTAACACATCTCCAGTATGTCTTGAAGATGAACCACATCTGACTCAATTGTAGTTCTCCACTTGCAATCCATATCTTCTACGTCTGTCGTTATTCTTGATTCAGTGAAACAAGCAATAATTGGACTTTCTTTTCTCACCAAGAATTCTAATTCGTCTTTATTCAAGCAAATCGTCAGTACTCCTCAATTGGTATGCATGTTTCATTTTATGTTTTTGTCTTTCAAAAGTTTTCAGAAATATTCCACAATTTCGATCCAGGGCATTGTGGTCAGTCTTCAAATTCAATTTCAAATTTTATTAATCCGGACACAATTGATACAACTCATTGTTGTTGATTCGCATTCTGTATGTCTGTGATTTTCACCACAATTACTACATGTTACTTTATTTCTACATTCTTTAGCCTCATGACCATATCCGTTACATTTGTAGCATCTAATAATATTCAACTCTTCAAAAATGCTACACCTATCCCAACCAACGTTTACTTTTCCCTCGTTCATAATTTTTCTAAATGTATTAACATCAACTTCAGCTATTACATTATATTTCTTATTCCGTTCCCGTTGATATTTTATTTCGATACTTGAATTGGTAGTTACAGTTGCATTTTGTTGTTTCAAATTTGTGACTATTTGATTTTCTGGTGAATTTTCAGTTAAACCAATAATTTTCATCACAGGATGAGCACAAGAATAGGAAAATAAAATATGTATTCTATGAGAAGAATAGAAAATTGATACAATTTTACCACATATCACGGATCATAGTGAGTCTGCTGATTTACAATTACAAGGTACCTTACATTTTTTTCTGCAATTTAAGACCTTGCAGCAACAAGGACGTATCTGTTTTTCTGGGTGAAAATGAGTTATATACGCGGCTTTGCTCATAAAAATTCGCTTTACCGTTTGGTGCAACCTTAGCGTATGAGTGAGAATTTGTTTGGAGTGGGGTAGAGAAAATACAGATACTCTTCATTTTGTTTGGTGCAACACTGGTATATCTGTTGCATATACGTGCTTGATTCATCAAAGATAAATAACCACAGTAATTTGTGCATGGCATGCAGAGAAATGAATCTGCAGCAGTGCCATCTACCATAATACAGCCGAAGTGGCAATTTTGAAGTAATCTCACTCTGTTCTATCATTCAGTTTTGTTTTTTTCGCTTGGAAGATCTATGAATAAAACAAGTTCAGAAAGTTCAAAAAAAATATTATAAAATGAAAATAGGAAATTTTCAATATTTAATTATTCATAGCCTTGCCAGGAATTTCTTAGTCAACCCATTTGCGATGTATTTTGTAGTATACTGAATTTGATAGAAAAGAATTTCATCGCTGTAACAGATGGGTGAAGATCGTTCTTAATTCAGATCTTAGACTATATATCTTTAATTTCATAAAAGTCAGTGAGAGTTTCAAAAACTATAACTTTTGGTCGAACTTTTTACGGAAGAATAAAAAAAATAGGAACTAATAGCTTCCTCAGGAAGCTTAGTCTCCTTCTTAAGTAGTTTCAATTTTTGTGTTTTGTATTTTATTTTAGTCAAAGATACTTTAGTTTCTCCCGCAACGCCTCGCTTGAATATTTGTTCAGCGGAATGACACGCGTAGTTTTTGAATCCGCTTTCTTATTTATGATAATTCTCTCAAATATATATCTTCAATTTTATAAAAGTCAGTAAGAATATAAAAAATTATAACTTCCGATCAAATTTTCTACGAAAAAACAAAATAATAATCTAGAACAAATGGCTTTCTTAAAAAGCTTAGAGTCTTCTTCTCAAGATACTCTTTATTTTTGTGCTCTGTGTATATTTCAAACAAAGCTACTTTAGTTCTTCTCCCAACGCCTCGCTTGAATATTTGCTCAGCGGCTTGGCGCGCTTAGAGTTTTTAAATTCGCTTTGTCATTTATAATAATTTTCCAGATTGATTAGAACAAAAATTCCAGATGATTCCACAGTATAAATTATTGTAAAATTTTTCGTTCTTTCAGGTGGTGCTATTAGTTTTTGATGTTTTCTCAAAATTTTTCGAGATATACGCCAGTCCAATTCGATTTCGCGCCACCCAAACGCCGCCCTAGCGGCATAATTGGTAAACTATCGGTGGAAGCGTTGCAAAACAAAACCCGCGCAAGTAGTGACATATGATAATAATTAATTGCAAAATTTGAATCCAATCCATATTTTTTAAATAACCACTATTTAATTATATCGGTAATGCTAGGGCCACATCTACGCTTAATGCCATTAATTAAGGCGCTGTTTAATAATAAACACATTGTCAATGACAATATATCAATTGTCACATAATGTCGTTATAAATAACATTAGACGTAAGTGTGGCCCCTGCATAATAATTCAATGTGATTTTCAGAAAGCAGATTTAAGCTTTTTTCGTGAAAAATGTGAATCAAGGAAGAAAATTATGCGTCGAAGTCAAATCTGTAGAAATGTCATGAATTATTATCATATATGTATTATCTGTATAAATAATTATATAGAAACATAGGCTGGTACCACGAGCTCTGTTTTTGGCGATACTAGGAGCGTTGTGTCAAGATGGGTTTTAACGCAATTAGAATTTTCACAAATACTCTAAAAAATAATTTTCAGATACAAATTACAGAAATCACATAGGTCTACAAAAATTTTCTGCATATTTTCCATTAAAATAGCTTGAAATATTTATAATGCCTTGAAACTCTTCTCAAAATAACACTGCTAGTATAGCCAAAAACAGAGCTTGTGGTACCAGCCATTTTTATTATTTTTTCAAGACAAATTGTTCAAGCAGATGGTTTTTTGAAGCATACCTTCTGTTTTGCGTAACATTTATTGTTTACTCCATTTTTTATAATGACTGTGTAATCATGATTCCTTTATTTAAATTTTTTCAGCATTTTATCATCCAATCACTCAGCCATTTAAATTATATAATATATATTATATTATTATATTATATTATTATATTATATATTATTTAATTATATAGAAACATAGGCTGCTATCACAAGCTCTGTTTTTGGCTATACTAGCAGTGTTATTTTAAGAAGAGTTTTAAGGCAATATAAATATTTCAAGCTATTTTAAAGGAAAATATTCGAATAAATTTTGTAGACATATGTGTTTTCCGTAATTTGTATGTGATGATTATTTTCTAAAGTATTTGGAAAAATTCTAATTGCGTTAAAACACATCTTGACACAACGCTCTTAGTAGCGCCAAAAACAGAGCTTGTGGTACCAGCCATATTACTATTTGTCTATTTCGGTTGTATTTGAAACATTTTATAGGTTAAAAATAACATACCTGACACTTTCATTTAACAAGATTAGTAAATCTATACAAGTTTATTTATTTATTTGTAATTAAGAATCTGCATCATTCTGTATTACTTTTCGTGATTTAATTATGTATTTACGGAGCTCGTCGTGCACGTGTAATCCATTAATTTTTTCGTTCAAATTCCCAATCACGGTTTGGAAACGAATAAAATGTTTAATCAAAGTTACGTTTTTCGGTATTGGGGCAATCGGGCACACAACATGCTCGACCCTGTCCCTTGTTTTATTTTTCACTCATTTTATCTGTACAAAAGTTTTAATCAAAGCTGTTATGAAGCTATTGCCCGTACTGTGCCCGTATAACCTGTCAAAATATACCACTGACAGTTTACGCTTCTCGCCAAATAGCGTCGCCTCGAGCGTTGTTGGGCTGGCGTATAACGCAAAGATCAGAATTTTCTATTTTGTTTGATGTCGAGCTTAGCATGCACTTAAGAGCTGAAAATTTCTTTTCTTTTTTTTTTACACCCGGAAAAATTCCCATGAGCACAGTTTCAGCTATTCTATGAGAGGGCATAGGCTCTGACGACTGGACTAAATGTAATATCAATCAATCAATCATGTGTATAATATTTTGTAATATTAGTTTACTGCAAATGTGATCGCAATTGTAGAAATTTGTTTTTAGAATCGATAAGATAATCTAATACGTCCATATTCATTCATAAAATTCATTAATGAAATGCACTTCTTCCAAAAGATAAAACCAATAAAAAATTCTTTGACCGAACTCCCACACATCGCTTTCTTCATTTAATATAAAAGTCAGCATCATTCACTACTTCTTCGAAGTATATATGTATCTTCTCATTGTAGTTTTTTAGTTTTGATGATGGCTATCCAGAGCCGAAACCGGTGAATAAAATAAAAATATTTTGAAAAATGTGACTAAGACTTGGCTTCCACCTGCAATCTCCAATATTATTTATAAGAAGTGGTCATTATTATCTCGGTATGACGCTCTGGTAAAAAGCTTCACCCTCCAGATGCGATAATAAATGAGCTGATCGACTTAAACTTGAAGGCATTAGACGAGTCATTCTTATTAAAACCAATCGCTGAATATGGTAGCTGGTTATTTGGCTATTTCAGGGAGTCTTCAATATATGAAATTAATTTTCAAATAAATATGTTTTATTGAGTATATAAGTTCTGTATAAATTGATTAGAAACACAACATTTCGACGGCAAAGTGCTGCCTTTTTCAAGTGAAAATAAATATCGTTGTGCTTCTAATTGATTTATACAGAACTTATATATCTATTAAGACATATTTATCTGAAAAATGAGTTCTGAAAAGTTTTTTCGTTCATTGAATTTTCAAAGTTTTGCCACATAATGTTCAAAGCTTCACACAATAGCCAATAACATATATACCGGGTGATTCAGACCACCTGTACCACCCAAATATTCCGCAAAATTCTGAACGGATTGATAAAAGAAAAAATACGTGTGGAATAATTTCTAAGATTCTATTGAATAGTACCAAATTCAAATCCACTCCCTCACCCCGTAAGGGTGGGGAGGGTGTGACTTTCAAATTTCGAATGGCAGCCCCTTCATTTTGAAGCAGATTTGGATTCTCATCTGAAAAATATTGAGTTTTTGTCTGGAGCTTTTTTTCATGCTCTTGACAAATGGCGCTGTAATCGCAAAGATTAGTTATTTTTCGTAATTACTCCAACGGCTAATACCAAGTAACCTAGGCTTGCACAGTCTTCAAAACACATGTTTTGAGTGTAGAGTGCGTTCGGGAAAGCGTTCTTGCCATTTTCTGTCGGCTGCTCTGAACCCACCACGACATTCGCCCAAAATTTGCAACATGTCAGCAGCTTCCCTATACGCCTATTGCGTATCCTCAGTGGCTCCGCTCTATCGGTTAAATTTTACATCTACGAGATGTGCTGTCAAAAACGTCAAACTGTCAAACGTCATTTTTATATGTCATATTATTCGATAATCATGAGTATGAATCATTCACTTAGAAGCTGTTGTGTTGTTGGATGTACTAATACTAAAGCAAACAGCTCAGAACTAATTTTTATAGATCTCCGGGAAGAGATTATGGAGTGAAACAGTGGAAGTGGGGATAAAAGCAGTTAAACAAGTGATTTTATGTAATAATCTATAAAAATGTATTAGATATCATTCAATTCTCAATATCAACCTTCTTTAAGAGAAGTTCAATATTATAATTGTGAAGAAACTCAATAAATACCACTTAGATAAGTTTCCTAATTGACTGAACAGTCACATAAATTCGTCTCAGAATCCTTTATTGAAAACACCAGATTTTTGCTTAGTATTTTTTCTTCTCAAAATTCAAGAATTGTTTTAAAGATAAACAAGATGAAAAGATTTCTTTCCCCTAGGATTTCGCTCAAATTCTGTACGTATATAACACATTATAAATCTAACTGTAATTGATTACCTTTAGATGAGTCACATAAACAATAAAAAAAATAATCACTATGGTTGATTTGCTTCTTTTAGAATATTTTTGTCTACAAATGTTGTCATAAATTGAATACAACATTATTATTAGGAATATAGATGGTACGTCATGGATTTCATTTTGATTTTAAAGTAGATTGACATTTTTCAAGACATTGACAGGTGACATCACACCTCGAAGTTGTGATTTTTGAATAATATGCGGCGCTTCCGTCGAAATTTGGAGATACGCAACAGGCCTATTGTTATAAACCATTCTAACAACAATAAAAATTTTCAAACGCTTTGACTCTTCTGACAAGAAGTCTTGCCGGATTTTGTTTATAAATACGTCTCCTACGCAGCAATTTCAAAAACAATGTGCGGCTGAAATATTTATTTATTACCCAGTATAAGCCGTTGAAGTAATCACAAAAAATAACTAATATTTGCGATTACAGCGCCATTTTTCAGGAACATGAAAAAAAGTTTCAGACAAAAACTTCATATTTTTCGAATGATAATCCAAATCTGCATTTAAAAGTAGGAGTTGCCATCTAAAATTTGGAAGTTGCGCCCTCCTCACCCTCAGGGGGTGAGGGGTTGGACTTGAATTTGCTACTATTCAATAGAATCTTAGAAATAATTCTACACTTATTTTTTCTTTTTTCAATCCGTTCAGCATTTCGCGAGATATTTGTGTGTTACGGGTGGTCTGAAACACCCGGTATATATATATATATATATATATATATATATATATATATATATATATATATAACATTTTTTACTTGATCAATACTCTTTTCCATTGACCACTAATTCATTCAGCTCCCTTATGATAATGAAATTTTCATCTTCACGTGTATTCAGCCCTTTTTTAAATGTGTCAAGAAGCATCTCGATACTGTTACAACTCTTAATGACTTGGATTTTTTATTCCACTTCATCTATATTCAAGGAATGGATCAAGAAACTTGTAAAGGGGCTTTAGAGTATCGTACGATCCATCAACGAGTTTTGGGCATTGAATATGTATTTTCTCCAATATAAAGATCATTGGAATATTCCAATCATCTCTTGAGCTTCCATAACCTTTTTATTGATGAATTCTACACACGCTCTGCTTCACATTCATTATCTGACTCTTTTGTAAATATAGCTGGGAATTACTCACCGATTTGCGCTATCAAATATAATCACGCGGCTAATATGTATCTTGGGATTTACTTCTTCCCGTTGACATGAGGAAAATGCCTTCAAAAATGTGGGTATAAATATGGTTTGAGTTTAAAGATATACATCATAAGATCTAGTGCGTCTCCGACAAGAAACACTATCCAAGATGTTCAAATTTACTGCAGTTGTCTTCTTTGTAGCTGTCGTCTATTTCGCTGCTGCAAAACTTGGTAAATTTCTCAATTTTTATCCATTATTCCATGTGTATAATACCAATGAATGTAGCAACCATTCACGAATGCCAGACATAAATCGTTTTGATCACTCAACTACCTTCAGATGACTGAAATGTTCGATATTGTTGTAGATATAGGAGAGGAGCCGGCTTATGCTGCCCACGAGCGTCTAGCCAGGGCAACATGTGATTTACTTAGTGCTTCAGTAGCAGGAATTTCGGTGAATCATGCTGCTTGTGCTGCCCATTGTCTAGTTATGGGTAGAGGATTCAAGGGCGGAAGATGCATTGATGGTATCTGCCATTGTCGCAAATAATTCTAAATTATATCTTTGTAATAATAATTATTGATGTGTATAATCTTCAATAAAATGGTTTTCATTTTATTGACTGAAGTAGAACGACGAAGACGTGGTGCGTGATAACAGTGAGATCCTCTTGAGCTCAATTCATTGCCAGATATAAGAATTAGAATATGTTTGTTATGTACAAGATCAGGTCTCCGATTCTTTCCAATCGAAAGGAAACAAGGTAAGTATTTCTATTCTAAAATAATAACTTGAAGTTTTGGCTGCAATTGAATTCCCAGTGAGTTGTTTATAGTCTAAGATCCGGATTAGGAACGACCTTCACCCATCTGTTACAGCGGTGAAATTTTTTTCTATGAAATTTAGTATACTACAGAATACATCGCGTATGGGTTGACTAAGAAATTCCTGGCAAGGCTATGATTAATTTAATATTTTGTTACTTACTTGTATTAAGTACAAGGAAGTATTGTGAAACCGACAAAATTCACCTATCGTGATTTTGATGGAAATATCCGTTCTAAGCATCCCTGAATCCATTTTGACTATTTTTGGCTTTCAAAGTTTCAAATAAAGCAGATAACCATAATGATACAACGTCAAGTCCAAATACTGAATTTCCACATTTTACGGTTGATCAATCTGGATTTATCAGAAAAATTCGAAAAAAGTTAAAAGTGAAGTGCACATCCGGTACAGACGATGGAACCATAATGCGAGTTGCACAACTAGACCCTATACCAGTCTTGATCACAAAATTTTAACAAGATACGTTCAACCAGTTTTGAGATTTGCAAGTTACGTTCGCACGAAGGCACGAACGCACGCACGCACGCACAAACATACGTACCGACATCAAGCCAAAAATAGTCAAAATGGACTCAGGGATGCTCAAAACGAATATTTCCATCAAAATCTCGTGAATTCTGTCGGTCTCACAATACTTAACTTGTATTTTACAAGTAAGTAAAAACAACAACAATAAATTTGGCCCTTCTTCGATCGAATCGAGTTCACAGCGAAGTATACCACATGAGTGTGAAAAAAAACTACTTTGTCGACTGACCCTATAAAGCGGTTTGGCCACCCAAAGTGGGTAAGTAATAATAAAGAGAAAAAAATATTGACCGTTCAAATAAAGAGAAAAAATCACGAACGTGAGGCCACTTACCTGTCACTTCCTTTTGGGTGATGGAGTTCGTTGACCTCTATTGGTCTGTCGCACCAAGATGGACGCCTCGAACAGATATTTCCCTGTCCGGAATGGCTCAGGAAATCTAGTGACGTCACGCTAGAGTCAAAGGTTGGAAAAGAGGGTGCCTAAGTGGTATCAGGCACTCCGTAGCCGAGATGCTGGTCGAAATAGCCCTACTACACACGCAAATGATCGGCGAAAAAAAGCGATATCGTGCACAAAATTTGATAATCCTCCAACAATAGAGATGCTTGCAGAACAACACAGAACTACACCAAGTGCCTAAAATATTCCGCGAAGCAAAGAAAAGCTAGCTTTTCATCTCTCCTAGAGGATTGCGCGAGGCAAAAGAGCGATTCTTGAAAAATTTTAGTGAACAAAGGTGATGTGTTTGTTGAAGACCAACAGTAGACTCACGACTTGAGTTAAGTCAAGTCTGGACAACCGGACTTAACCCTCCGTTAGTGTTCTCGAAAAAAGTTTCACGATTGGTGTTGTGGGGTATGTCATACCCCATATGAAAGTCCTCTCAAGCTATTTTAAATTCTAAAATATGATAATTTTTCCGTTTGCACATGCTCTACAACTTGTTTTCAAGTGATATAAACTGAACAAAATGTATCCAGCTATATTTATTGTAAAAATATGAAAGATAAATTAAAATAATAGCAAGTCCGCCTTGGAAAAAACATACATCAATATTATTGCTCATAAATACTTCTAATATCATCACACATCAAAGAACTCACAGTATTTCTTGAGAAGAAGGATCAAATAAGTAAAGCAAGAAGAAATTACTCAAGTATCATCAAAGAAGAAATAGTATATTGTGTGGCTAGGGACGAAACAAGATGATTTCAGCTGAGGGTGAGCGTTGCTTGCCCGAGCGAAGCGAGGGCCGGCATCACCCTCGGCTGAAATCGTGTTTTGTCCCGTGCCACACACTGTATTTTTCATAATACTTGCATTGAAACTTTCCACATTACAAATTTGTCAAAACAAAGTAAATATTTTTCTTTGATTTTGCAGGTAACAAGTCGAGAGTAGCTGTTTGTGCCTCATCAATAAGATGTTGTGGTGTACTTAAAATTGTCGTATTAATACTTTTTTTCTTGAAACTAATCGTATTTTTAATTTAATTTACAGTTCCGAATACAACAACTGTCAAATTAACTAAGGTTATATGATTTTCATTTAGAGATTGACAATGAACAAATGCGACTCTGCCAGGGATAAAACGATGTAAAAAATTAATTCAGCGGGCAGAAACAAGCTTGTTTCTCCCCTCGGGCAGAAACAAGCCTGTTCCTGCCCGGCTACACTCGCATTTGTCTGCAATTGTCTTGTTTCGACTGACAAAACAGGCGTTGAAACGCGTTGTTTCAATGCAAGTATTATGAAATAGTATATTGTGTGGCTAGGGACGAAACAAGACGATTTCAGCTGAGGGTGAGAGTTGCTTGCCCGAGCGAAGCGAGGGCTGGCATCACCCTCGGCTGAAATCGTGTTTTGTCCCGTGCCACACACTGTATTTTTCATAATACCTGCATTGAAACTTTCCATATCACGAATTTGACATAACAAAGTGAATATTTTTCTTTTGATTTTGCAGGTAACAAGTCGAGTGTAGCTGCTTGTGCTTTATCAATTAAATATTGTGATGTACTTGAACTTACCGTATTAATACTTTTTTTTCTTGAAACTAATCCTCTTTTTAATTTAATTGACAGTTACGAATATAACAACTGTCAAATTAACTGAGGTTATATGATTTTCTCTTAGAGATTGACAATGAACAAATGCGACTTTGTCAGGGATAAAACGATGTGAGAAACAAATTCAGCGGGCAGAAACAAGCTTGTTTCTGCCCGGCTACACTCGCATTTGTCTGGAATTGTCTTGTTTCGATTGACAAAACAGGCGTTGAATCGCGTTGTTTCAATGCAGGTAATATTAAAAAGTTATTGCTCCTCAAACTGGGCACAGTTTTTGCAACTCAAAATTGCATGTTCCAAGCACAGTGGAGTTCCACATCGCATACAAGCATTGAATGTCTTTTTATTACTTATGCAGGGGCCACACTAATGTCTAATGCCGTTAAGTAAGGCGTTATGTGACAATTGACATATTATCATTGACAATGTGCTCATTATCGAATAACGCCTTAATTAATGACATCATACGTAAGTGTGGCCCCAGCATTATGCAGGATGAGCACTATTTTGCGCACGTTTTTCTAGGCGATAAATGGCTCTTTGGCTTCTGAGTGTGCCAAGTATAATTGTCGCACGCAAACCATTTACCGCTTGGAAAAATAAGCGCAAAATAGTACTTATCCCGCATTCGTAATAAAAAATAGTATCTGCATTTCGTGCGGTGTTGTTATTTACCCACTTGAGCGAATGAACGCACTTACTTCGTTCGTGCGCCCAACTTCGCTTTCGTGGGCAATCGACAACTTATCGCACTTGTTGCACAATTTACTATTCTATCTTTGTTTCTAGGATGAACAGAGCATCTTCTGCTTATCTTTTGTCGTTTGGCTGAATTGGCCTAAGAAAATACCAACATATGAAATAGCTTATTGTATAACGTAATATAATTCTAAATTTTACCTTCGGAGTGACTATACATAAAAAGTTACTTTAAAAGTGTACCGGGGTATGTCATACCCCAACCAACTTTCAGCAAGTCTGATGTTCAACTGAAAGTTTATACATAGTTGTATATAAGTCTGTCCTCTTAGTTCAAGTTTAATCCTAAGCTACTGAGAAAAAGAAATCACTTGTTTGTCTTAAATTGATTTTACGATCAAAAATAGAGTTACTGGGGTATGACATACCCCACAACACTAACGAAGGGTTAATTAGGAAAAACCGTTTTCCATTAAAAACTAAAAAAAAAATAAAAATACCCGATTGGCTGACGCTAAGTTAAGAGAAGGAAAGAGACAGACAGACAAACCTGGCGGAAAGTGACTTGAGTTATCGACAAAATAAGAAGAAAGTAGAATGGTATGATGAGTGAGAGTAGAAGAGAAAGGGGCAGGACGAATTGAGCGGAAACGAAATAAATTTAAACACTCTAGGCACTGTCGTTACCGCGCAAGCGCCTGCGACGGTCGTAAAAAATCCGCGCAATGAGCTTACCAAGAAGTCTAGAATACAGGAGGCTAAACGATAGTGGTGGAGGTAAAACAAAAAACAGGTGCAACAAATCGTTTAATCTGCTGGTCTGCGCCGCGCACCGAAGCAGTTTTTCTCTAGCGCTTGTATATCCATTCGGCGTTCTGACGTAACGTGTACGAGTGAGAAACAATGATAAGTGCGAGTGGTGGGAGGCGCTCGTGCAACCATATTTTGCCTCAACTCGATACAGATACATGATGCAATATAAAACGTTGGGCCTCGTGTATTCTAGACTTCTTGGAATTTACAATCAAAACAAAGATACATATCTATTAATTAAAGCTAACCTCAAAATCTTGGCAAACTATTTAAAATAAAATGTGAGTAATAAAACAATATATATATATAAATCAAACTAAGTTATATCAATTCTATATTTTCAGGATTCAAGAGACTACTAAATAGAACAAAAATAATATATTGAACTGGAAAAATAGAAATTGAACTGTAATCAAAAATTGAATGTAACAACCTAAGTGTACTTCATGAATCTCTCAAATATAAATGAGGCCTCACTTGGAAAAATTCAACATCCCACAAACAGAGATTGGTAATTTCAACATAATTATTCAATCCTTTGGTCGTGAATTCTCATCAAATTCAGTTTTTCTTCAAATATCTCCTTATAGTACGTATCACGTAGTAATAACTTTGAATAAACATTAAGAAGGCATATTTTGGCATATATTTTCATGTTTCACATTCTTATTGTCCATTCCATTATTTGACGTAAGTACTGTTATTGCAGCAGTTTGAAATATGCTTCTATTGATAATGCTTTCTCTACTGACTGCAATGATTTACTGATCAATATTTGTACCACTTCTTGACAAGCTAGAGCTAAAATATATCGCATAGATTTGTGAGTTACGTGACATTATCATGAGTTTCATAAGACGAGTGTCTTGAGATTCATAGTCATTACATAAGCTTAGAATTGAGTACCGATTGAAATGGCGTATTCAGTAGATTATAATAATCTTTTATAATTTTGATATTGTGTTTATCTTGGCCCAGAAAACTTGGAAAAGAATGGAGTTGGATGGCTTGTGGGAACAATGCTTCCATAAATATCGCTCAAAAGTGAAATAACTTTTTTCTCTGCATAATAGGAAGTATAATGTCAGAAAATTGCGAGGTTTTGCGGACCCTTTTTACGCTACTGCTTATATTTTGAGAGCTGTTGACAAATTTGAATAAATTTTTTCATATTCTGATTTTATATTTATATCAAAATATATTTAAAAGCAAGTTAATAACAGTTATTTCATTTCATATCTCTTCACCAGGAAATATCAGGGCTGTCAGATTCAGCTGGCGATTGACGCGTCGCTTGCCGGCATTGTGTTTATCTGAATAAATCTTGACCCACTACTTGAATAATAACTTCGAAACCAATATTTATACTTGTTTTAATTCAATAAAGAGTATATTTTGATCAAAAATAATGTATAAAAGCTCGTACGTCGAAAATAAACACATTTTTGAATGGGCACTAGTTTGCTTAGTTAGACAGAGATGGCAGCACGTGACATGTTTTTGAACTAAATTTTTTAAATAGAAAAATCGCGATAATTCATTATGTTTATTCATTGCAGAGACTTTTGAGTGACTTATTTTGATATTTTTGAATAATTGAAATAGTAAAAATAAGATTCTGAACTTTGTATTCACTTTATTAGTGATTTATATTTTATTAGAGCTAATCCACAATCCACAATCCATATTTTGGATTGGGATTAAAATTGTGGATTTTGGAACAAGAATTGTGGATTTACGATTGGGGTTGTAGATTTAAGATTGGGATTGAGTTTCTGGATTTTGGATTTTGAATTGGGATTGGGATTGGGATTGGAATTGGGATTGGGATTGGAATTGGGATTGGGATTGGGATTGGGATTGGGATTGGGATTGGGACTGGGATTGGAATTGGGATTGAGATTTTGGATTGGGATTGAGTTTTTGGATTTTGGATTTTAAATTGGGATTGGGACTGGGATTGTGGATTTTTTATTTGGATTGGGATTGCGGATGTCCGATTAAAATTGAGGTTGGGGATTTTGGGATTGGGATTGGGTTTCTGGCTTTTGGATTTTGGATTGGGATTGTAGATTTTTGATTGGAATTGGGATGGTGGATTTTCGATTGGGATTGTGGTTGTGGATTTTGGATTGGAATTGGGTTTCTGGATTTTAGATTTTGGATTGGAATTGGGATTGGGATTGTGGATTTTTGATTGGGATTAGGATTGTGGATTCATGATTGGGATTGGGATTGAAATTGTGGATTGTGATTAAGATTGTAGATTGAGATTCAAATTGTGGATTGTGGATTGGGATTGAAATATTGAACTGGGATTCAAATTGAGGATTGTGGATTGAAATTGAAATCTATAAAAAAGAGAAGTATGATGAAGAGAAGGAGGGTGGGGGGAGGGTGCAATTAATATATCTTTGCACCCTGGCGGTAAGTAGGCTAGAGCCGTCTTCGACACCAATATTGGTTAAACACTCATATTCTACGTTTTTTGAATTATTTATTTTCCTCAAACTCTATCATTTGTAGAATGACAACTGATAATGAATCTATTATCTGTGATTTACTGAAGAATCCCATTTGTAAAAACAAGACGAACGCCAAAAATTGGACTGACTCAAAATATTGAAATTAAAGGCCAGGTCTGTCCGTGCGACATTTTCAAATCAAAATATATGAAAAAAATTGATGAATTTCTGGATGTTGCCAGAAACAGAAGCTATATTGGTAGTCATGCTCACTCTTTGTTGTGAATGAAATAGATGAGAATATTTAGGGAGTTCAAGGGTTCAATTAAATATAATTCTTATATTTAATATATATCTATCTCCTGTTCCACCGCCGACTGTGCACACCTATCACAGAAAGTCACCGCACGCCACTGCTATTATCTCTTCCAGTTAAATTCTCTCTTAGTTTTGTTATGTCCTCAACACACTGTGATTGCTCTTTGAAGAATCCGTTCTACATGCGCAATCGTACAAGTCTGAAAATGATTTAATCTGACAGGTGTCAATTCATATAACATAAACATGAAGCTAGTTCTATATTCAAATATGTTGCAAACCTTCGTAGTTAATTTATTAATTTTGAATTACTTAATCAAACTCTCAGTCGCGTTGTTTCTGTTTCTGTAAACCGACAGAAAATTGAATGCATTAATAGATTAATCTCGATGTTAATTTAATTCAGAATTAAAAAATCTGACGTGGATATCACGTGACCTACTTGTACATCATTGGCTATATATAATTAAACACAACATCGGTCGCTATGGATACAGTAGATCATCATTCTTATGCTACAACATTCCTAAATACTAGTTTCCAGGACTCTACAGCTAACAGTTCTGAATTTATGCGCAAAATTCCAAGATGGTCAAATATAGTGCACTTTCGACTCAGTCGATCCCAATAAAAATGGGATATGAGCAACTAGACAGTACTATCATCTTGACGTTCAATCGTTTTGGATTTATGCGGAGAATTAAAAAATGTTTCGAGTAAACTGCACTCTCAGCTTAGCCGATCACAATCATAATATAAGGTGTACAACTAGATACTATAAAAGTGCTTAATATGAAATCTCAATATTCTGCGACTGATTATTTTGAATTTATGAGAAAAATTCGAAAAGTCTGTACCATGAAGTGCTCTTCCGGCTTAGTCGATTGGAACGAGAATAGGAGGTGATCATTTGGATGCTACAGCAATTCAAAATACTGAATTCCAGTATCTTACGGCTAATCATTCTAGATTTATGCGGAGAATTCAAAAAAAGTAAAGGTCAAGATCCTTGATCCTATATCAGTCTTTTATACAAAATTTCAGCATTATACGTTTGACGGATTCTGAGATTTGCGAGTTACGCACATACACACATACTTACGTATATCCGTACCGACATCAAGCCAAAAATAGTCAAAATGGATTCAGGGATGCTCAAAACGGATATATCCAATCAAAATCTCGATATGTGAATTTTGTCGGTTACACAATATTTCCTTGTCCTTTTAGACCGTCAGATAGTCGTAGATTTTAGTGCCTCATTTTGTTCTCCATGCCTTCAAGAGATTTGATAAGTATGTATATTTGGAGTTCAACAATGCTGAAATTGAAGCTGTTCCGTGTGACCAACATAATGAAAATTAATTTCAAATTTGTATGAAAAAGCATATTCTGATCCAATTTTGTCGCGTTTGTCATGCTTACGAATTGAAATTTGGGGGAAAATATCCTGATTAAAATTAAAAAATTGACAACAGATTATCGTTGCCTACCTTATCATTTCAATTAAACTGATTGTTTCATACGGCAAATTCTGAATGTCGGTTATTCTCATAAACTGCACTTCCGGCTTGGCCGATTGATACAAAGATAGTAGATAACTATTTTGATGCTACAACAAGTTCAAACACCAAATTGCAATATGCAATGGCTGATCATTCTAGATTCATGGAATTTTTTTTCAAAAAGTTTCAAGTAAAGTGCACTTCTGGCTTAGCCGATCCATACAAAAATATCATCAAGTTCGAATACTAAATCTCAACATCCTACAGTTGATCATTCTGGATTTATTAGAAAAATTTGAAAAAAGCTCAAAGTAAAGTGCACTTCTGGTACAGACGATTGGAACCATAATGCGAGGTGCACAACTAGACCCTATACTAGTATTTAATACAAAATTTCAACATTATACGGTCAACCAGTTTTGAGATTTGCGAGTTACAAACGCTCGTACGTACCGACATCAAGCCAAAAATAGTCAAAATTGTTTAAGGGATGCTCATAACGAACATTTCCATTAAAATCTCCATAGGTAAATTTTGTTTGTTTCACAATACTTCTTGTACTTAGTACAAGTGAGTAAAAATGAAATTGGTCCCGACATCGAACCCTGAGGAACACCCTGAACAATGTCCATCATTGGAGATTTGATTTATTCTCGAACATTTTGGACATTTTCAACTAGCGAGACAAAATGATTTCTTTGCGATAGATAGGATGAAAACCAACTATGTGCTATACCTCTTATACCATAATCCAGTAGTTCATCAAGATGTGAATTATAATCGATTGTATCAAAGGCTTTACTCAAATCGAAAAATATAGCACCAGTAACTTTTTTTAAGATCTCTGGTAGCAGAATTTGAAATTTGAAAAATTGCATCGGTTGTATTCTTGTTTGAGACAAAGCTATTCTGGCTCTGCGATAAAACGGGCACACCCCAACTCGGCACATTTAATCTCCCGATGGGACATCAGTCAAGGGTTGGTGGTAATCCTTGTGACCAACTCGGCACATCTCAAAACAAGTGTTTGCAGAAAAACCCATCCCTATTATCGGCTTAACACCTAAGAAAAATATAAATCAAAATGTTTTGTTTAGTAGCTATCTAATATCAATCTAACAATTCAATCAACAACATCAAAGAAATCAATTCGCCAACTATAGCTAGTCAACGTGAAAAAACACTATCGAGTAACTTAAGCTCAGTAAATCGAATCGAAAATCTTTATTTGGTGAAGTGAAGTAGTGGTGTGTTGATCGAAAGTGCAAAGCATTTTTCCATATTATGAGCGAGTCCAGAGATCGAGTAATAACGACAAAAAGGTTAATCCACGATCACGCTGAAATAATAATTATTATTGTATGATGCAATCTACTTATTTTTTGATTTTGTATTATTGTATGTCAAATTTTGTATGATTATAAAAAGAAACTATAAAATTGATTTTATTTAATTTAAAAACATTAGAATGCCCAGATTACCTGCAAGTGTGCCGAGTTGGGTATCATTGCAGGTACCTGAGATATTCGTATGTGCCGAGTTGGGGAGTCATTAGCAGAGACTACCTGTAAATGTGCCGAGTTGGGAATCGCCGGATAAAATTTTGTATTTCCCAAAGAAAGTCATTAGTAGATTATACATAATCTCCTCCAGAGGCGGCTCTAGCCTACTTAGCGCCGGGGTGCGAAGACAAATGAATATTGTACCATATGATCAATGAACAAACAAATTTGTATGACTTTATTTTTAAAATAAGGGAATTTGCCAAGTTTTTTGTGTCATTATCCCTAGTTGAATCATTATAAATAAAAAACAGAGCGTCGTAAACATTAGCCAAGTTGAAACGAAGAATTTTCACTGCGTTTATTCTGCTCTCCCATCGTGTGTCCGAAAGCGGTTTAAGTGTTAAAGTAGGGAGTTCTTTTTTCAAAATTTGCCATCTATATGTTGATGCGGAGAAAAAAACATATATTTCTTGAACAATGGCAAAAAAATTTGTGATCTCTAACGAGCTTTTTGCTGCATCGTTTACTATTAAATTAAGACTATGAGCAGCACAAGGAACAAAGAATGCTCTGGAATTCAGATCTAAAATTTTTTTTTGTAGTTCAATTTTTTCGCCTTTCATATTGGCACCATTATCATAGCCTTGACCACGCATATCATTAATATTTATATTTAAATCCTCTAGAAAACTTAATATGAACGTAGCTAATCCCTGTCCTGTAGTATCAGTGATAGAACAAAATCCAAGGAAATGCTCCCTTATTTCTACAGTTTTTAATAAAAGGTTCAAATAGACAAACCTTATAATAACAGTAATTTGTTCCTCATGGCTGACATCTGGAGTACAATCTAAAATAATAGAGTAGTACTTTGAATGTTTCAAAGTAGAAACTATAGTTTGTTTAATTTTCTCTCCAATTACAGAGATCAGTTCGTTTTTAATGTTTTGACCAAGATAATGGGGCATATTTTGATGTTGAGCTTTTTCAATAAGATCGATGAGCTCCGCCATAACATTGTCAAATTTGGTAAGTGTTTCAATAAGTTTTAAAAAATTTCCATTGCCTTTTTCAAATAACTTTTCTGTGGTGCCCCTAAGAGCTGAATTTTGCCTAGCTAAATATTGAATAACACCAATAATTCTATCTATAAGTGCTGTCCACCTTTTTTTTTGCGATTAATTTGATTCTGATTTAAAGCATCTACAGTTTTTCCACTATCTAAATTATTTTTTAGATCAATACACTGTTTTACACTCTGAAAATGAGCAACACTTTTCTCATGCCGTTCTAAATTTCTAGATAAATGACGCCAATCATTGAAACCCGTCATATCATTGAAAGCATTCACTGAACTATTGGATAATTTGCAATAGAAACAGAATACAGAATCACTTGTTTTTGAATGAATAAGCCAGTCTCGTTTGATTGTTTCATTATTCTCCAACTTTTTAGAAAAATAGGAAGCTGAGAATGACCGGTTTGAATAATTTTTTGGAAACTCAAAGCTTTCAATTTTTACTGGCCCTATATCAAGTATCGACATTTTTTTTTCTACTGTCATAACTTGGGGCCAAAAAGCAGGATCTGTGAGTGCATCAACGTTAAATATTGGTTCAGAAGTATCAGGGGTAGTGAGAAAATAATTTGTAACTGTTACTGCCGATGTGTTTACTGCTGTGATCGTTGACACTTCTGGTAGTATCGGCTGCACTGCTGATATTTTTTCAGTGGAAGTACAAGAAAAAGTTACAACAATATTATCCGCCTTATCTTCTTCTCTGAACACTATATTGACGTGCGAGTCTGAAGATGTTGATGGACCGGGCTGAAAAATTTTTTTTATTGAACTCGTAAATTTTTTCACGTTTTCTTCTTTTTTCAATTTTCGATTTCTGGATTGATTCCCAGAAAGTTTTTTCCTTTCATCGGCCATCTACATACAACAAATAAATAGATTAAAAACGAAACAAGATTTTTTTATTTAATGTATCAAAATATATTTTTTTTAAGCTTAGCGAATAAAAAAATGCTGGATTTTGGGATAAGTAAGAATATGAAAAAAAACGAAATTTGGGAATCCAGTCAAGAGTTTTATTTTTATTCTACTCTACAGTTTCGATCCCACCTGGACCATCTTCAGGAGTAAATAAAATTAATGTGTGTATGTGTTGACATCTGTGTGTAATAATAAGTTAAAAAAAAGTCGGAGTAATAAAAATGAGGAGAACAATCATGTTTTCGGTCACAAATTTCAAAATAAAATATTTAAAATATTCAAAAAATTGTGCTTGGCAACAACTTAGACTTAGTCTTGGTCTTTTATAACGGTCAGTTGTTGCCAAGCACAGTTTTTCGAATATTTTTAAATATTTTATTTTGAAATTTGTTACCGAAAACATGATTGTTTTCCTCATTTTTATTACTCCGACTTTCATTTAACTTATTATTACACACAGATGTCAACACATACACACATTCATTTTATTCACTCCTGAAGATGGTCCAGGTGGGACCGAAACTGTAGAGTAGAATAAAAATAAAACTCTTGACTGAATTCCCAAATTTCGTTTTCTTCATATCATCTAACAGTCAGCATTATCCACTACTTCTATAAGTAAGAATGTTCGCTATACGACGCGAAGCCAAATACAGCGATCTTCCGAATCCCAAAATTATATTTTATGTACATATTAATCAGAATATTTTTTCTTCTGTCGCACTTTATCATTGAATCGTTGAAAATTGTAGCGAAATTCTTCTTCTGATTTATATAATCATTTGTTTATCTCAGGAGGTTTGAAATAATTAATTAATTACCTATAGCTCTATATAAGTGCAAAATATTTTTGATAAAATATAATATTGGATTTTCACATTTAGCGTATAGTTTCATAGAACAAAAAAAAAAGACTCACCTCAAGTAAACTCCAATTCACAGGCCAGCAAGTCACAAATCTCAAATCACTGAAGTCACAGAGTATAAATAATATTTCGTTTCAACTCATTCAAAATCAAGACAACAAATGAACCATTTTCAAATATTAATGAAAAAGATAAATTCAAATTCATAGAATAATTAAAATTTCAGAATGAAACAGCTACTTACCCACCTCAAACGCACCCCTTTTGTCAAATCAACTGTTAAGTTCTTGAAAGTGAAAATTAAATTCAGAGAAGGATATCAATTGCGACAAAAATATTTCTTGTTAGAATTTGGACCGAAGTCAAAATAAATTATGTTTGAATAGTGTACAAGAGCTATTAACTTTTTTCTCCTAATTTGTGGTAAATAAAAATAGGTCGAGTATATATTAATTTTGATTTTTAGTCATTCTTCAAAATTTTCGTGTTCAAAATTATATTATTAGTTCTAATACAATATTCTGTTGGTGTAATTGGTATTCATTGAGAAATAATTATTTTTGGGGTCCAGCTGGCGCCCTCAAGGCCTTGGCGCCGGGGTGCCATGCACCCCTTGCACCCCCGCTCGAGACGCCCCTGATCTCCTCAAAGATTTTGCTGAACGTAGACGGTGATGAAATTTGCCGATAATTATTAACATTCTCTTGGCTTCTCTTCTTAAACAATGGAGCAAACTCAGCTGTCTTCAATTTACTAGGAATTACCAGTTAGAAATGATGAGTTCCAAATATCAGTAAGTATGAGAGAGATTATAGAACTCATTGATTTCAACAGAGAACTGGGTATTTCTTCATAACCTGAAGACTGAACTGACGTAATGAATTATAGATGACACTTCATGGTCAATAGGTAACAAAAATAGATCATATTGCACCTAGGTATTTTTAGAGGGATAGCATGAATTACAGGGGATATTATTATTATGTTTTTGAGTGAGTAAAAAGTCTTGAGAATTCAGTCAATATTTCTGTTTTAATTTCTTTCCTACTTTACAGTTTCGGCTGTTCCTCAGCCATCTTCAGAAGCGCTACAATTTAAAATTAAAATTTAAGGTTCCGTTCATAAAAAAGTACGTGGATGATTTGATTACAGCAGTGCCAGAATCTAAAATAAATGAGGTAGTAACAATTTTCAATAGCTTTAATGCCCATATTCAATTCACAACAGAAACAGAGGTTAATAACACCCTACCTTCCCTTGATATGTTTTTGATTGAAGAAGAATGTGGCAACATTACCACCAAATGGTACAAAAAGCCTTCAGCAAGTACGAGGTATCTAAATTTTCAGTCGAATCATCCAAAAAGTCAACTTCTCAATGTTGCTAGAAATATTTTTAGCAGAGCACTTAAATTGACATCTGAAAAGTATCATAACGGAGTTAGCAGCACAATAACTGATTTACTTCGTTCAAATAAATACCCACTTGGCATCATCAATGGTATCAAAAATCAAATTATGAATCTTCCATCTAATTTGAATGACAATGACATGAATAATAAAAAATCTTTGACCGATAAGTACTTCACAATTCCGTACATAGATAGCGTTAGCTACAAAATTAAACAAGTATTCACAAATAAAGAGGGAGTTGAAATTTGTTCCAAACAGTACAAAACAGTAGGTAATTTATTCTCCAAAATAAAAGATAAAACCGATAAAAACTTAAGATCTAATTTAATTTATGAAATCCCATGCAATGATAGTGGAGCACAGTACACAGGGCAAACCAAGAGATATTTAAAAACAAGGCTTGATGAACATAAACGGAACAGTATAAAATTGAATAAAGATACGCCAAAATGTGCTCTAGTCAATCATTGCATAGAGTCAGGACATACTTTCAATTTTGAAGAAACTAGTATTATCCATAACAAAATCAACTTAAACAAAAGACTTAAATTAGAAATGTTGTATATAAAACAAGACAAACAAAATATTAATGAAAAAACAGATACTATTGCACTGAGCACTATATACAACAATATTCTTTAATATCTATGGTACTTTTCCTAATTTTTGTTTATATTTTTGACACCTTGCGTGATGCACAAGCTTGCATCTATTTTTAATTGTTTGACACTATAACTAACTTAATCCTACCTGTGATAATTTGTAATTTTTTGACAATGCGTGCACGCACGATTTTTTACTCGCACTTGGTCAAAGTCTTCCACAGATGCAGGTTGTGGCATTTTACAAATGGAAAAAAATAATTTTAATTTTTTTCCGCTATTTTATTAAACTCGACATCACATTTTAACGTACATTTTTAATTTTTCATAATATGAGTTCTTTTGTAAGTATTGCCGATAAAATTAGCATAAATAATTAGTGATGAAAAATAAACAAATAATTAAATTGTAGCGCTTCTGAAGATGGCTGAGGTACAGCCGAAACTGTAAAGTAGGAAAAAAATTAAAACAGAAATATTGTCTGAATTCCCAAGACTTTTTACTCACTCAAATTCTCTCATCCAGTCAGCTTCATCTATTTTATCTATAATTATTATGCTTAGCAATATTACAAAAGTGATCCTCAAATGAAACTGTTATTTCTTTTGAATCAGTTATAACAGAGTCATTGGAGTCCATGATTTTGAAAGTACTGGGTACATTGTCAGTAGACTCGTGTTTAAAAACATTCCAGATAGCTTTGAATTGACTATGAGAATTGATAATATAGTTGTTATATTCTTTCTTAGCATTTACCAATTTATTTTGAGGTCGTAAAGCTTTTTGGCTTCCTCATTCAAATTTTTTGTGATCCAAGATTTTTTATTCATGGAAATGCGAGCTTTAGAACTAGGAAAAGCACGATTTGAATTGAATAAAAAGCTGTCAAATAAGTAATGAAATTCTCTATTCGTATTATTATTCATAATTGTCCAACAAACTATTTTCCCACGTTTCCTGACGTATCAGTAAATAGAAATATTCTTTTTCTATGATGACTATAGAAAACAGCATATATCTCATACAAAACACAACTGAAAAATTAAAAATTGCACACAACTGTGGGAAAAGTCGTGAGAAATGATTTCTCACACCAGTTTGATCAACTTATATAATTAAAATTAATTTTAAATATTCTTTAGGTGATATATCAAGCAAGAATATTGATAAATATCTCGGACTTGATATAAATCTCTGTTGTTTCTTACATAAGCCGTATTTAAATAACAAAATTGCAAGAAGTTTATTTGGAATTATTTTCTAATTCTTGTAATCGCGGAATTATATAAGTAATTATTGTATCAAAATAAAAATTAGATATTCACAATTATCGTTTCTGGTAAATGGTTAGTGACGAAAATCTAGAAAACATGTCACCCGAGATCACAGAGAACTCTACTGAATGAACCAATCAAAACGTCGCCTGGTAAGAGTAGCCCAACCAGATACAATTTTGCCGAAGTTTGCAACAATTAGATTACACAACAATAAAATATCAATCAACTGATAGAAAATACTTAAAAAATGTTGCAAATCATGACTAAAATAAATATTACAATAAATAAGCAGAACAAACAATTAAGATGCCGAAGATATCTTACATTTGTGAGAAAAGATTTAAAATCTTAGTTATACTAATGATTCACCTAATTCATTAAAAACTGTGATCGTAGAAAAAGTATAGTGTACAACACGTATAGAATCACCTATTTCACACTTGTGTGTTTCCAGTACTCGACTCCGTCTCGTGCTGAAAATTTCACACCTCGTGTAAAATAGGCAGTTTTCTATACTTGTTGTACAGTATACTATTAGTAGCAGCCCATGCCTGCTTTTCGCGAGTGGACATTTATTAATATTCAACATTTTCAAGCATAGTTCAATAGTATAAGATAATCCTTGAGGATAATACTACATTTCTTGCTTGAGTAACACATTTGAAACATAACCTAAGATGTCAAAATTTGTTGATAAGTGCGTAGTTCTATGTATAGATAGCGTAATCAGTATTTAGTGGAATAAATTACGGGAGATAAGAGATTATATTGCAGCGCAGGCAATGTAAGGAATTTTATTGGCTATTTTTCCACATCTTGGGCTACATTATTGAAGTTTTCGTAGGCAACCCTTTTTTTTGAGGGTAAATTATAGCCCATTTTACTTAGTGATGATGGGTATAGAGTTCTACTGGTGGAAAAATTCTTAGAATCGGTCCTCTCGTAAGCGCCAGCAACAACTTTAGAAATATAGCTGGTGCGACTCTTGAGGTATACTGATAGTACAATAATTAGTACTAAACTAGCGCTTGGCCTGCTACGCAGGCCTAAGCCCTAGGCTTCGCAGCTCGATATGTGAACCGCCTCCGGCAAAAATTCTGTCTCTATAAGATAAATTCATCGATCGGATAGATTGATTCCAACTCTTCTACGAATTACAAAGTCTAAATTCAAAACTTCACAGCGAGATAACATGTCTGTGCCTTGTTTCGCATATGCTCAGTCATTGCTTTACTGTTTTTGAATACAAATTAGAGAATTAGTTATTACAACTCATGTGATCCTTCTGTTTTATTTTGACGACATACTTACATCCTTACAATTTGCTTCGCTCGTCAATTTGTATGTAATCACAATCTTTCTGTCTCTTTTGCAACTCTTACTATTATTTTGAATAGATATGGTTGATAATGCTGACTGAAATGATGCATGTACATTGAATAAACAAAAAGATGGTTACTCCAGGTGGAACCGAGAATATCGAGTGGAAAAGTGAAATAGAATTTGAGTTGAAATTTTGTGTTTTCATCACTTACACCCATTATCCTAAATATTTCTCTGATGAGAATCATTCAGTTGATTCCTTCCATGAATTGGCGTATCTGATTTCTGAGCTCAATTGCGAGATTGACCATTTTCTCCGTTTTAACATTGATCCTCATAGATTTCCTTCTAAATCACTGCTTTGAGTCTTAATCACTTAGCTCCAATGGTACATTCGGAGAAACATGCATGTTCCACGTTCCTATAGTAATAATTTTGGAGCTCATGCACTCTGCTATACTTTTGCTTTCCAAAAACATGTTTCTTATTCATTCAGGCACTACTCACAAGCCCACGCTACATGTTTTGACTCCTTGTATAGAGCTACAATATTCAATTTTCTCTGGAATTGTGATTTAACTTGTATTGAAATCAATTCAACATTATTCATTAAATCAATATTAGTTGTTCAAAGTGCCTATTCAATAGAATACAATATCAAGGAATTGATCAAAATAATGAAATTGATGAATGTAGCAATGAAAATGTTGACAGCTGTTGTATTATCTGACTACTCGTCATCCGATTCCTTAATATCCAACAAAAAACTCATGTTCTTCACAATTACAATATATTTCAATAACAGATATTATGAAAAACACTAAAAGAAAAATAATATCTGACTCTTACAAAATATCTCTTACGCACGCGCCTGCGCACGCGCACGCGAGCGTCAACGTCACACCTAACAATGCTACCAACTGTTGGAATAGATGTCTGTGTTGATTGTTTCAATGACATTCATTAAAATCAGCTGATTACAACAGTAAAATTTCACTTGCAGCAACCCGTATCATCTATCAACATTTTCCGCGAAAACTCATTCTTGAATACGTATAATCTGAGAATAAAGCACTTAATCTATCCATATCATGTGTCTCCTACATTTCTTGGGAAATTAATTTTTTCCAATCCCATATATGATTTTTCTCATCGATATTACCGATTATTATCAAATTGGAAGTTCTAACCAATAATTCTCATTTCGTTTTATCTTCGTTCACGACATCTACCATTTTATCGTATTTGTAGTTTTTGAATACAAAGATATATTTTGTTGACTTTCAATAAAATTGTACAATTTGAGGCAAAGAATATCCAAAAAGCCATGAATCTCGTTAATATTTAACAATTTGACAGGCCTGTATGTAAGTAGATGAGTTAATTTGGTTCTAAAATCTTGTTCGTATATGTCTATTCTTACAAGGGTCTTATCTATGGGTTATTGAAATTTAGTCCTAAAATGTACCACTTATAGCAGTGATGCACGTTTCAACTTTCAGTTTAAGATCTCATGGTACTTGCAATATATTGTAACAAATATGGGTGTGAAACATAAGATATTTCAAAAACAACCTACCTGCTACACACATGTGCCTGGCTAGCTAAAAATCAGACGGCGGCTGGGTCGGAGTAAGCAGAAGCTTTCAGAACTACTGTGCTTAACTGAGAAACAAATTTAACGCCTCATCAAGCAAGTGATAATTTTTAGCAAGTATTGTTCTGAGAACTTGCTTAGGCGCCACCCCTAAGAAAGGGAATTGCTAGGAATTAGGGGATTCCTAGGCTACAAATGATAAGTGACAAATGAAGTTCAGAAACAATTATTTAATGAAAAATATTAGAAAAATTTAATACACCCAAAACTTTGTAAACTAATTTTGAAATATAACTTACAACAATATCGAAGGGACGTGGTAGGCGTTCCACTCTCTCGTAAGTAACCCCTGGAGTCCGCTGACCCTCTGTTTGTGTCAAGGAGAACCAGAGCTCACGGTCGGCGAGTGTCCAAGACGTTACTCCTGATTAGCGATGGTGGTAGTAGGCGAAGGTACTCCAAATAGCTCTCAGCTAGGCTGGATGTAAGCTGGGCTTAGTTCGATGGTGATTTATCCCAACTTTTAGAGGGCCTCACGACCGGAGCCTCGATCGCTGTCGAAGAGGTGATAAAAGCAGTTTGTTTGTCGGAGCAGCAGTTGTTAGCGCCTTCTGGTCAGGTTTAGTACTCGATCCTGCGACCGGTACCTCAATGGTTCTCCTCAACACAACCAGAAAGACGGCCTGACTCCAACCCTAAAAAAAACCCAGAACAGCAATAGTGTCCTTTACAAACAAGCCAGAAGGGCTGAATACTACAAAGTTGTGACAATAACGTTGAAGAGAGATGGACGCAATTGTACAAAAAAATTGAGAATTAATTTAACTTAAATCAAAATGAGGCGTAGTGATACAATGACAGTGAGTGATGACAAGAAAAAATGATAATGAGGATGAAAAGACTTGAATACGGCCCGCAATGGTGAAAACGCACAATAAGCGACTCGACTGATACTAATCAAAGCTCCTGTGAACCGTAATAAAATTGTAGCAACACACCTGCTCGCGCAAACAATCCAAAAGACGCGCGAAATGCAGAAAAATTGAGAAAACTCTCGGCTAACAATTTAATGACTTCAAAAAGCGGCATAAACGTCCAAAGTCAAGGCTCACAGTAGTCAAAGTCCACTCAACACACTCTCACACCATCCAGGAGTAAATAGGACAAAGGAGGGATTAAATCGCCCTGGAGTACAGTCTGCAACACCCCGATCGGGGGAGCAACCTGTCAAACCCGGGTTACGGTTTAAACGGAATCTAAACAATAGCAAAAAAAGTTTGATGGTGACGCCGTGTCACAATTGAAGTTACAACTAGCAATAACTAGGTTGAGGTTATGCCTCTTCCGCGGCTTAATCGATGCATCAACAGATTCTCAAAATTAATAAGAATAAGCGAAACAATAATTGACTTAGACTGCAAGGCAGCCAAGCTGTCAAAAAGGGTCCCCGGGGCGCCGGAGCTCAAAACTTTGTGACAAAAGTTACTCACAAAGATGGAGAATCAGGTCGACCCAGCCTGTGAACAGGACAGGACAGGTAGTAGGGAAGAAATGGATTCTAAATTCAGATCCTACTTGACACAAAAATCTAGCTCAATATAATCTTTGCTTAGACTCTAAAATCTCCAAAAT
The DNA here is from genome assembly GCA_963989225.1 of Dromius quadrimaculatus. Taxonomy (NCBI): domain Eukaryota; kingdom Metazoa; phylum Arthropoda; class Insecta; order Coleoptera; family Carabidae; genus Dromius; species Dromius quadrimaculatus. The sequence goes on from OZ022334.1 coordinate 17,018,063, forward strand.
GTCCCTCAAAATACACCCGCAACCCTCGTTAGGGAAGTTAACAACAACTTAAAGCCCAAAAAAGAACAAAGATGCTACCGAAAAATACCGATGACTACAAATGCCACCTGGGCCGACTTCTTTAAACACACGTGGACACAACGACGTAGTTTTGGAGATTTTACAGGAGAGAAACAAAATCGTCAGAAGACTTACCCTTGCCACATAGCACTACACTAGTACTTTAAGTACTCAAATATTCAAAAAACAAGGCTCAGAAAACAAACAGCAAAGATTAGACTGAGCGCGGATTTAGTGTGTCTATCACCGCAGAGCTCTAAACCAAGAATGTCAAATTTTATCTCGTATCCGCTGCTCGTCAACATCACATCACTTCCGACAGGTCCAACAACCAAATTTTTAATTCGTCTCGCGGCCAGCGAGGGCTTCACAGAACACAAAAAATGTGAATACATGGGCGTAGGTGAAAATAATTCTAAACGTAACAATTAATTTGTTACAATATATGTCTATGTCTGATTTACTCATTTGAAACGTAAAGAGAGCAAAAATGTTCGAATTGAATAATTCGTACAACGCTATTATTGAAGACTTCTTCAAGAAGAGAATCATTTGAAAAAAGCATTATTCAGGTACTTATCTTCTGTAGTTCATATAGGCTATGTTTGTTGTGTACAACCTGTTTACAATAATGAACTCATGATTCCAACAATCACACTCTAGTCTCTAGTGCATACATCAGAATTGCCTATACTACGTATTAAAACATTAACTCATGAAATGAATCAACATTAGAGCCTAGACTATTAGATGTCAAAAACTACAGATCAAAGTTTTAGAACCACTGAGATTTGCTACTCTCCCCAATGCACTTGTCATCAAGAAAATATTTCATATCCAATTTTGTATACCAATTGAATAGGAACATCCACACTAAATAAGAAATAAGTGACTTTTGATATTGTAATAAAATGATATGTATTCTACAGAATATTTACGTACAGTTTATTTCAGTAATATGCTATAATTTACATTTTTCAAAATAAATGATGAAAATCGATATTTTCATCATCGTTCTCACCCAAGCTAAAGGTCCATTCACAACCGAATTTGAACATGGCTCAATTTAATGCTAGCTTAAAATTCAAAGCTAAGCGTATGAGCTCAGTAGTCATAATTTAAAACTGAAATTTGTAGTCTGCGTACTTTACGTTCGGATTGGAATGTTTGCAAAGTGCAAACTTTCACTTCAAGTCGCTAGCGAATTGGCATGTGCGCATGTGCATTGCATCTTCCGATGATTCAACATGTGTTTTTGACGTTTCAAATCAAATAGAATAATAAAAGCCATATGCAAACAGTGAATTGATGGTTTGAAGCTTGGTTTGATATTTCATTAATCGATCATTTCTTTTCTTTAATATGGACGAGAGATTATTGAATTTAGATTTATGAAGTTTGTTAACTTACTATATTTATTCAAGTAAATTATTTAAAAAGTAAATAGATAACTATTTTTCATGCCCCGCAAAGAATTATGTCCCATTCACAGCCCGAAATTCGGCGAAATTCGTCGAAATTCGTAAAGCTTGGTATATGGGAAAGCCATAGTAGCGTTCACAGCGCTGAAATTTGGTGCATACAAATTTCACTTTGACCAAATCTTGCAAGCTCCAAACTTTTCTTGTAATTTAGGTTGCGTTCTACAAAAATAATTAAGAAGAATATGTATTTTGAATGAACTCTTATTCCATTTGACGTTTGATTATTTGTGTACGATTTTTGTTGGTGGTTAATTTTTATATTTTTGAAATAAGTTATTTTGATTGGAGGCAGTACTTGAAGATTTCTAATTTTTAGTGGTTTCCACACGATAATTCTTAAAATTTATATTTCTCCTATCATAAAGAAGGATAACAAGAAATTAAATGTAATAATTCTTCCTCAGTTATCATATTTATAATATTGATTTGAATATAAACAAAATACACAAACAATATAATGGCTGATTCAAGCTTCAAAACTACTTCGAAATTAAGCCTATAGCTGTCGCTAGTCACTAATTTTGGTGTCTTAAATTTCAGGCTGTGAACGGACAAATTTCAACAGTTAAAATTTCGTATTTGGAATTTCACCAAATTTCGCGCTGTGAATGGGGCATTAAGCATTGAATTTGAAAATACATTCTTTCAAACGAAAAGAAGAATAAAGTATTCAATATTTGCATTATTTTGTATTTGTTTCCATAGATGGCATTACAAAATTTCAAGCAATGTTGAAAGTGGTTGTGAATGCTACAAATTTTAACCCTGCGTAATTTGAACTTCAAGTGTAAATTAATCAGAGTCTAAAGTGGTTGTGAATGCAGCTTTAGTGTGTTTCATCAGCTCAATGCCGCTTCTAGTAGAATTACTCTCTACATAACCTCAAATACGAAGTTATTTAAGTTCATTGAGTGATGTATGATTTATATATTTCAACAAGTACAAAATATTGATTGATGGCTCCATTATCGTAATATTATAATCAGTTGATTATTGCTTGTTTCATTGTTGACTCAAGTAAAATGTTCGAATGACTGTGTTTATCAAGTCTTCAACTCAAATTTATTTAACTGAAAGAGATGTGAGAATAGCATAAACTGAACTATTAATCAACAATATTGAATATCTAAATAAATACTCGTGTATTGTTGAATATTTACCACATGTACCAGCTAAACTATACTTGACATGTTTCAAACCTCATTCAATCTTCAGTACTTATTTCATCCACAACAGAGAAACATCATGCATCAAAATATCCTTTGATTATAAGAATCGATTTCTTCATAACAATTATATGTTGAAATCATTCTATAACTTGACCAACAACTAATCCATTTTGCGATCAGGCATATTCTGCGTTAAAAATGCATGAATATCGTGACATATAACTTCATTTCAAAAAATGTTTGAGCATAGCCTAAAAAATATTACATAAAATTGTCATTTTGTTAATATTATTCAATTAAACTACTTACTTTCTATTCATTAGATGTGTACATTGTTGAAAACTGAGCTTGGAATTTTGCGTAAAAGCGAGTACGCATGTACATTCTTCGCTTGGGAAATAAGTTGGCAATACTGAATTTATCGAAATGTCAAAAAAACTACAATTTCAATATTTAAGCATAATATTAGCTCAAAATGTATCACAAGTGATTTGCTCATGTTTGTAATAGATGTATTAATACATAAATTTGTGGAAATCTTTCTCATTTTGCAATATTCAATGGAATAATATTGAAACCTAAACGTCAAAGCTGACAGATGTCATCGATGTTCAACAATTATTTGTACATGCCTACTATGTCCAGGATGAATTTTTGACGGTTTTTGATTTTTTACACGAAACCTATAAGACTGAAAAAATTGAGACCCCCAAAAGGCACTGCTCGTCAAGAATATCAAATTTTTAAAAAAAAAATCATGTAAATCAGAGTTCTCGTTTAGGCTGTAGCCGTGGTTAACTGAAAGTGTACCTTATGCCTTTTAGTATATAAGACTAGCGTTTCGACCTGCTTTGCAGGTCTAAGCGCTAGGCTTCGCAGCTCCATATGTGAACCGCCTCCGGCAAAAATAATTTTTTGATAAGATTAGTTCCGATTATAATTTTAGCCTACAGTATCCTTTTGCTCTATATTATATTTCTGCATTCTCTCTTATTCGTGATTCCACTGTTTTTTATAGACAATTCCCAATGTTATTTTATGTATTCATCTGGAGATAATGTACTGATTTCAACTACTTCACAAACTACAGAAACACTAGGTGTCGCAGCTCTGTATATGTACCGCCTCTCTGACAAGAATTCTTCTTTGACAAGATCAATCTCGAATGTCAATTGAGCTCACGTAATTCCTTTGCTTCATATTATATTTCTACACTTTTCTCTGCTTGTGATTACATTGACTGACAGTTTCCAATGATATCTAGGTAAAATTCCTTGAGAAAATCATTGATTTCATTCCCTTTAAGGATTAGCGACGGAATGGCGAAATTGTTCTTCTAGTAGAACCATCTTTCCAATTGGGCCTAAAACTATCATTATAAGCAGATATACAATCATCAAATACAATATATTACAGCTTCTTACATCTTGAGGAACTAATAATAGCTAAATACTCCAATAAGAGTCAACCCCTCACCAATGGTAGTGAGATGCTAGTGCCCAGAAAAAGTTTCACAAATTGCTAACACCACTGTAAAAATATTTCACTCCATGTATTGAGTTTGCAACTATTTAAGAGTTAGCGGACATAATTTTTTTCTTACATATTCATGTTGTTCTTTCTAATTGCAACGTTTTTGTCTAACGCATCGTCAACGCTACCATCGACAAATCTTGGCATGCGGCGTCCAAATATGAGTATTATAAATTCATATTTAGCATTGATAATAATTATTTCCCTACTTTAAAAAAATTCATCGAGCTTTATAATAAATAAAATCAAACCGCTAATAATTTTATTGAATGTTCCAGGTGAATGTTGTGCCAATCCATTTTCGGATCAATCTGAGTTATTTTATATCTTCTGATAAATACCACCGTTGATGAAATAAACGCAAAAAACTCAAACATTCCATCAATGAAGTTTTGGTACCACAGATTGAAAGTACCTTATTTATGAATATGAACCTACTTTTTGGATGAAGAACTTGAATATGAAATTTCAGTCGAAGGCTTCTAGGCATTCTTAAGTTATCGTGTTTTGAAAAATAGATAAACACAATGACTGACTTTCTTTTGAGTTATGTTTTTGGGTTCAGTAGGGTCTAAAATGTGAAGATTTATTGGAAGCGACAACTGTCGTCATACTTTTTTGTGAATGCGTCTCAGTGGTTGATTTTAATTCTTATTTTGATTGGAGTTGCATACCAATAGCGGAAAAATTTATGATTGAAAACTTGGATCTGTGACTTCAAATTTCAAATATTCAGGAAAGCTATGCAGAGCAAGTATTCAATATGTTACATTCAATAATATTCGAGTATGTTACCTAATGTATTCATAATCAAATTTCAAATATACGTTTGCTTCAATCACTGAAAATTTGCAAGATGATAGACATAAACCGAGAAACACAAGCTCCACTCTTTCAGAGCCCCTTCAAAAAAACACGTTTTTGCAACAGATCTATCTTCCTAGATGATTACAAATTTTTGAGTAGCCAAATGAATTTTTGAGAACAGAATAAATTCAATAAAGAGCAATCAGGCACATCTTTGGCAGAATTCAGTTGAAGAGTACCTGATTGCGTTCAAGAAATTTTATGGGATTGCTGACATCTTCCACTTCAGGTTGTTAGAAATAAGAGATTGAAATTATTGTAAATTGACGATGATGGACTCAAATCTCATGCTATACTCTGTCCCCAACAATTGGTTACTTCATCTTGATAACAATAATAATCTATCTCTTTATAACAAAAATAAATTTCTTGATCACAAGAATGGATTCTCTTATAACAATTATATGGTAATTTCATCTTGAAGTTTAGTCAATAACTACATCATTCTTCGATCTCTTGTTTGATAAGAGTCTTATAGTGTGAAATATGCATGCTTTCTATGTTGTTTTCAAAATGCAATAATATTGTCGCATATTACTCTTATCTTAGAAATTTCTGAGCATAACCTGGAGAAGATCACAGAAATTGGTCATTTTATCAATATTCGAATAAACTACCTACATTCTCTTCTATGAGATGTGTACATTGTTGTGAATTGAAATTGGCAATGTGCGCAAAAGCGTACTTATAACTAGTATAATCGAATGATGGATCGTCGGAAGATGGACCAACGTTTCAAATCTTATCAATTCTTCTTCATTGTCTACAAACAATTAAATTTTATGCAACAATATCATTACAGAACTATAATTTCACTGACATACGCAGTAATTAGATACCAAGTAAACTGACTGAACCTCTTCACAACCTGCAGCGCTAATAATGAATTTATTATGAGCATGTTCTCTACAATATTTGTAAATGTGGTATAAATTGTATAGTGCATTCATAAATACTTAGTCATGTTCAATTTTCCTTTAAAACTCTTCTTAAGGATTTACTTAATTCTACGGTACAAAATACAAATTTAGTTGAGTGATTAAACAGAATTTATCATATGCTTACAGTTTATTTGAGTGAAGTTTCATAATTTACATTTCTCAACAAATGAATAATGTTAATTGATATCTCCATTGTTGTTTTTAACCAATCTTTTCTTGATTCAAACTGAGAGTTTTCACAAATTAAAAATAGCATATATTCTCTCCTAATTACTCTGAATAATACACTTTTCATTCGACAAGCCAGTTAAAAACGGTCCAAGAGCTTTTATGGGACCAATATCTCAGCCTCCAGGTTGACAGGGATACCGAGTCGATTTACTCTCAATAAATATACATGATTTTAAACACTGTTTCTAAAAATTATATCAAGTTATAAGAGCAACAAATATATACATCAACTACCTGAACAGATCTAATTTGAATCTTCTGACTGCATGAATTCAGCTATGATGTTATTAATGTTTGATGCACGACTAACAGTAGATGGAACTGTCTGATAGCAAAGTACAATTTTGTGCTATTGTAAAACTGGTTCAGAAGACTTAAATCGAAGTAGCACATTCTCAACTGAAATAGATCATAATTTTAATAAAATAATAATAATTCTCTAATGCATTTCGGTTAAGAACGGTCCAAAGATTCTTATGAGACTATGATTCTAGCCTTCCGATTGACCATGATGCGAACCAGTTTCACATAAGCACAATCACACTTGGCTATGTGTCAGTTGCATCATTTATCAGTTGCTCATCAATTAACATAAACAGATTATTTTGAAGACTCAAATTTGCTTTCATTCGTTTAATATGTGACTGTATTTGTTGCTCTTATTTCTTGACTATATTTCTAGCAAACTTGTTGTGAAACCTATATTCATTGTAAGTGGATCATATTCGCATTCCAGTCTATTGAAAGACTCAAATCGTAATGCCGTAAGAGCCCTTGGACCATTCATGACATAAATGAACCATAGAAGAAAATACTTTTGATCACTTCTAACAATTATTCATTGAACTTGATACTTTTTCTGCAATATACTATTCCATACATTGTTATCTATTATACAGATTGATACAATATTTAAGAATCTGCTGTCTTATTATAAATTTAAAATATTTTCATGTCACGACATTCTAATTTTTCGTGAACATATAAAATTTCATTTTCTCACATCGCTAAAACAATAAGTTTTGTTAGAGCTGTAGAATATCTGATAGAAAAAAATACGAATACAAATCACGGCTCACTTTCATGATAGGAACCTAGTGACGTGCGCATGCGCGTACCTTGTACATGTATTGCTATAGTCAGTGGCTTTCAAACAAAGAGCATTCCACCCAAATACGTACAAGTGTGTGGCTCGCTGACAATAATGAATTTTATTCAATACTAGTTGGCTTATGAAGCTTGGTTTAGGTTTTATTCTGGCTGTTTTTTTTTTGAACTGAAAAAACACTAATTTACTGTTTTCCAATACTACTCGACCTTAAAAAGCTCGGTTTAGGTTAAGTTTTGTATTTTTTGAACTGAAAAACACTGATTCACTGTTTTCCAATACTAATTGGCCTGGATAGCTCGTTTTAGGTTATGTTAAAGTTGCTTTTTCTTGAATGTAAAATACTAGTCCCCACCGTTCTAGTGTCACTGGAAAATTTCTTCAAATCTCTGTGGCGCCATCTTTTTTTACTTTTATAACTACCACTAGGTTCCTATTGTAAAAATCTACCAAAATTACTTATGGTCTAATGGAAGACTCTATTCGCATACGAAAGTTTAATAGAATAACATCACTTCTAGATTTCAAATTAGTTTGCAGCAACAGATTGATAATTGATAACTGACGCATGCGCACAAACAGTTTAGAAGTGTATGCGTACGTTCCGTTTGTATCTCAAAATTTGAGAAAGAATGAATAATGACAAATGATACTTTCATCATCGTTTTCACCCAAGCTTATCATGTTTTATCAGCTCAATCCAGTTTTTAGGAGAAATATAGAAATACTACAAATACGTAATTGATAGAACTATTTATATTATAATATGAATTTGTGTCATCATATTGTAACATGATCCATTTGATGATTCATAGATTATTGTACAAAATATTTAGGTACAGTTAGTTCCTTAAGAAATATTTGATTCATATTTTTAAACAAATAAAAAATTCAGATTGATGGCCCCATTGTCGTAATCTAATGTCATTACTCTATTTGATCCATTGTTAGGTTATGGACTGATGGTTGTCACCAATTTTGATCAATGTAAACTCCTATTCGTTGATTCAATTGAATTTTCAATGTATTGGCTTCATTGATTGAAAGGGATTTTATAATCTGCTGATGATTGCATGTTTCATTGTTGTACCTCAACAAAATGTACGATTGGATTGGTTGGTCCTTGCAATATATGTGTTAATGTCTGATTCATACATTTATAACGTAGAGAGAGCACCTTACTAATATTTTAATGGAATATTATGTACAAAATTATCATTAAGAACTCCTCCAAGTTGAGTATCTTTTGGTACATATCTTCTGTAATCCATATAGGCTACGTTTGTTGTGTATAACCTGTGAACAACAGTGAACTCTTGAATTCAACAATGCCATTCAAGTCTCTAGTGCATACATCAGATTTATTTACTACGCATTGAATCATTAGCTCATGAATAAACATCAGATCCTAGGCTATTGGATGACAAAAACTTCAGATCGAAATCTTAGAATTACTGGGATTTGCTACTCTTTTCAATGAACTTGATATAGCTAAAGATCTTCCAACGGTATATAGCAGTATGATATAATTGTCTTAAATCAAACTTTGAATGAATATTTTCAGTATATGTACATCGATCGAATTTTTGGGATCGAAAGCAGAATCATCAAGTAATTATCTCTTATCATTTTCCATTTCATTTACCCAGTGAATAGGAACATCCATAATGAATATCAAATTGGTCACTTTTTTATAGTATACAGAATATATACGTTTAATCTATTCGAGTATTATTTTATTATTTGAATCATCCACACCCAAGCTTATCGTGTTTCATCAGCTCAATGCAGTTTTCAGGAGAATGATTTTCCACATAACCTCAAATAAAAAGTTGATGAGAATATTTTTTTTTATTGCAGAATATTTATCACATGTACCAAACTATAGTCACTTGAGATATTTCAAGTGGCATTTATTCTTCAGTACTTGATTGACAGGAAATCAATACTGTAAATCATGAAATAAATCGTATCCAGAAAATAGTATATTCAAATGATGGATCGTCAGAAAATGGATGAATCAGTATTAGTGAATTAAATTCATATCACTCAAGCAGACGTTTCAAATCTTATTAATTCTTCTTCAGTACCTACAAATAATCAAATTTTCTTCAATAATATCACCACAAAACTATAATTATGTGACTAGATATGTAGGTACCAAGTAGACTGACTGAACTTCTCTTCAACCTGCAGCGCTAATCATGAATTTATTGTATGCATGTTTCTGAAATATTCTTAAATATAAGATAAATTGTCTAGTGTATTCATGAATACATGCTTATGGTCCATTCATCTCAAATACTTTTCTTGATGATTTATTCGACTCTACGATATAAAATACGGAGTTAGTTGGATAATTATGAATACATACCAATGAATAACATTATTCCGTTGATGATCCTGAATGGATATATTCGATTTGAGAAATATCTAAAAAAATTTGTCGCAAAAGCCAGAATACTTTTTATAAATAAGGCTGGGCAACAACGATCATTACCACTATTACCAGTTCAATATTATGAAAGAGTAATTGATGGTGTGTTAATACAACAACGACAATGATTGAAATGTTATGCTCGTCCTCATGGTGGTAATAAAGCAGAACTTATTGATACGCTAGGATGACAATTATTTTCATATTAGGTTCAAATTATTCAATACAATAATAATTCTGAATACAGAAGGTAATAATCAAGATCACATTTAATACATTCTGGACATAATTTCAGATACTTTTGCTTCGTTGATTTGATAAATTTTCGACGAAATTCAAGACAAGGCTTTGGGAAGCAAATCAAATATTATTAATTGTCCAAAAATCACTTACTACGCATATCGCTGTGACATATTCCATAACAACAGCGCTATTTTGCCTCTTTGTGAACTGATAACAATATATATTTTTATTAAAAAGCTTGTATTATCATTTTACTGTAAATATATATCAAAATTGTGATGAATATTAGTTTCTTAAAATCTCACATTGAAAACATAGTATTAACGGCTTGTCTACGTATCAAGTGCCTAAGAAACATGGCGGATGTCCAGGCATGCGCACAAAAAAATTCCAATCATGAGAAGAGCTATTGTTGGCATCTTATATAAAAGTAAGTTTCTTGATTGAAAGAATTGATTTCCTGATAACAATTGGAATCATAATCATCGAGCATTCTGCTATAGCAGTTTCCAATAAATCCTTGAGCATAACCTAGAAAATATCACATAAAGTTACACTTGAATTACAAAAATGAGTTTCTTAATTACTAGAATCGATTTCCTTATAACAATTACATGTTGAAATCATCTTGGAACTCATGCGATCGCTTGCTCAGAAGGATTTATATTGTACGAGATATGCCTGTTTTCTATTTTGTGTTGAAAATGCATAGTATTGTGACATTAAACTTTATTCCAAAAGAAGTTTGAGTATAGCCTAAGAAATATTACATAAGATTGTCATTTTGTTAATATTATTCAATTAAACTACTTACTTTCTATTTATGAGAAGTGTACATTGATGTGAACTGTCATTGACTGCAAATGCGAGTACGCATGTGCAGTTTCTGCTTGAGGAATAAGTTGGCAACACTGACGTTTTATTAAATGTCAAAAAATCTATTTCAATTAATATAAGCTTTATAGAAGCTTCGAATACATCACAAATGATTCATTTGAATGTTTTATCTATATAACAATACATAATTTCTATATTAAATAGTGAATTTTGTGATATTTTGAAAAATATTTCAAATATCTGTATGTCAAACTTGACAGAAGCGACCCGATGTTCATTAATTTTTTGTCAGGGATAACTTGAGAATATTCTGACGGCCGGTGAACTGTCATTTTTGACAGTTGTAATCGATGGTTTTGGCCTTCTCCTGTGATTACTATACATGTCATGGTATTCAAATATTTAAAAGGCACTAGTCCTCATTAAGATGCATTAAATAGAGAAGAAATGAACAAAATTGAATATACCGTTAAAGCTGCAGGGACAAATAAATATTTTTTTGGGAACATACAACTGACAGTTGTAATTCCGAAAATTTAAGCAGATTAGTATATAGGACTAGCGTTTCGACCTGCTTCGCAGGTCTAAGCGCTAGGCTTCGCAGCTCCATATGTGAACCGCCTCCGGCAAAAATAATTTCTTAATAAGATTAGTTCAAATCATAATTTCAGCGTACAGAATTCTCCTTCTCCATATTATATTTCTGCATTTTTCCCTATTAGTGATTTCCCTCTTTTTTATAGACAATTCCCAATGTTATTTCATGTATTTATCTAGAGAAAAATTGATGATTTCAACTTCTTCACGAATTACAGAGACTCTAGGCGTCGCAGCTCCAAATATGTACCGCCTCTCTGACAAGAATTCTTTCTTGACAAGATCGATCTCGGATGTGAATTGAGCTCACGTAATTCCCCTGATTCATATTATTTTACTACACTTTTCTCTGCCCGTGATTACATTGATTGACAGTTTCCAATCATATTTAGGTATAAATCCTTAAGAAAATCATCGATTACATTCACTTCAAGGATTAGCGACGAGATGGCGAGATTGTCTCTCTAGTAGAACTATCTTTTCAAAAGAACCACTCTTGCCGCACAATTTCCAATATTATACATAGGTCTTGATACTTACCAGTAAGGGAATCCATTATTAAAGCAGCTTATTAGTTATTCAAACTACTACAGACGGCGTTACGATAAACAAAATAAGTGTGCGAGGAAAACAGAAAGTGTGCATCAGAAAGACAAGAAACAGCGATTCGAATAATTCAAGTCTGGATTGAATATTTAATTCTACATCCTAAAATTTATTGATATATAGCACTCAATATCAATAATATTCAAAATATTGCCATCAAATAGCAACAGAATTCCTAATATTTCATGATGATTACATTTAATTCCTTTGTATTCACAAAAATGGATATTTGAACTTGTGACAAATGAATGTTTCCCTCAGTCTCCCTTAAACTATTATCATAAGTAGATTTATAATCATCAACTACAATATATTACAGCTTCTCACATCTTGAGGAACTAATAATAACTAAATACTTCAATAAGAGTCAATCCCTTGCCAATGGTAGTGAGATGCTAGTGTCAAGTCCTATATATAAGACCATGGTGCGTGAATTAACATGCTCTATTCTTGCATCGAAAACTGCACAAGTTTTTCATATTGCTAATACCCCTGTAAAAATACTTTACTAATGCCCGGTTCTATAAAGGGCAGAGTATTTTACTTCCAGAGTAAATAAAATTTACTCTGTTAGATGACAGTCGATTATTTGACAGCAATAATTTTGTTGTCATAAAGAAGCTCAAACTGATTAGAATTTGTTGAATAAAATAAATTTACTACAGGAGTAAATTTACTTGGATCTTTTATAAGACCGGCCATAAATGTATTAAATTTGCAACAATGTAAGAGTTGGCGGACATCATTTATTTCTTGTACATTCATGTTGTTTCTTCTAATTCGCAGCATGTTCTGTCGAACTCATCGTCAACGCTACCATCGTCAAACCTTGGCTTGCGACGTCCAAATATGAATATAAATAACTCTTATTTCACATTGATAATAATTATTTCCCTACTTTAAAAGAATTTATTGAATTTTATAATAAATGAAATAAAACCGCAAATTATTTTGGGAAATGTTCCAGGTGAATGCTGTGCCAATTCATGAAGGAATCAATCTGAGTTATTTTTCATTACCCATGCAGAATGCGTACTACTTTGCGCACGTAAATGGCGCTTTGGCTTTTGAGTGCGCCAGGTATAATTTATGTGCGACAAGTAAACTTGTCGCACGCAAACCATTTATCGCTCGGAAAGATAAGTGCAAAATAGTACTAATCCTGCATTCGTAAAAAAAAATAGTATCTCCAACTCGTGCAGTGTTGTCAATAGCCCACTTTGCTCCCGTGGGCAATCAAAAACTTATCGCACTTGTTGCACAATATACTACTATAATCTTGGATAAGTACTACCGTTTATGAAATAAACGCAAAGAACTCCAAAGTTCCATCAAAGAAGTTTTGGTACCACCGATTGAATATATCTTATTCATGAAAACGAACCTATTTTTTTGATGAAAAACTTGAATGTGAAATTTTAGTCGAAAATTTCTAGCCGTTCTTGAGTTATCGTGCTTCTATGAATAAACAAACACAACAACTGACTTTCCTTTGAATTATGTTTTTTTGGGTTCAGTAGGGTTTAAAACGTAGAGATTCATTGGAAGCGTTAACTGTCCTCATACTTTTTTGTGAATGCATCTCAGTGATTGATTTTGATTTCAATTTTAAATGAAGTTGCATACCAATAGCGGAAAAAAAAATTGAGAGTAATTACAATAATACACATTTCTTCTCCATTGTCTTCTACACTTGATTTATAAGCCATTCAATAAGTTCATTTTCCTATCAATTTTGACCCTTGTAACATAATCAGGATATACGATGTGACACAATGATCGAGTTCAATAAGAAACTTTTCTTCCAGGTCTGAACAAAGAATAAGGGCGTTTTTTATTTTCAATGTAATTTTGAGAATTCAAACCTTTCTCGGGATGCTTATTTCCAAAGAAGCAAAAACGCTTTGAACCTCACTTTCATATATTTGTACGAAATTTTATTACAAAAAGCAAATTGGCTCCAAATACATCTCCAAGGATATTTTTAATCCGAAGCGAATTTGTCCAAATCAATTGAAAATTAAGACTCAACTTAGGAGCCTGAATATATTATTTCAGAAAAACTGGTAAATATAATTAACGTCTCAGTTGTTATGCTGACTCATATTTCACATCTGAAACAGCATTAAAAGATAAAGAATAAATTGCTTGAATAGAGAACCAATCGGTTGTTTTTTGACTACAATAGAAATAAATCAGAAAACAACCCTGAATTGTTGAATAAAATCAACTACGCTTTGTATTTTGGAATTTTTTCTCTTCAGTGATCATTGAATGATCACAGCTATCAGTTTGCAATCGATTGCAACAATATTTTGTTCATCCCTATAATGATTGAGTGGATGAGAATAAGATTTAGGGATTATTGTTGTTCGCTGCTAACAATAATTCATTATTGGCTGATCACAACAATAGATGGGCTGATTGAAACAATATTTTGTTGATAGCAATGATAGAGAAGGTAATCCTAATTATCAATTGTTGATAGTGACTAGTAGGTAGCATTTTTTGTTTAATATACTAATAACTTTTCCATCATAGTATGTGGTTGAGAATACAATATCAATTGAATAGTCATTCTACCGATTGCAACAATCAACCATTGATCGCAATTGGAATTGAGTAAATGACAACAATAATTTTTACCAAGTTTTCATCGTTTATCTAATGAATCAGCGATAACTTTACAATTAAAATCAAAATTGAGTTGATCACAACAAATGATTGTCACTACAATAAAAGTACCAGTTTGAAAGAATTTGATGTTGCAGTCTTGTTGATGAGAACAGCAAAATTATTCATTGAATCAATATTAGTTGTTTGAAGTGCCTATCGGATACAATATTTAGGGATTGATCAAAATAATGAAATCTTGATCAAAATAATGAAATCGATGAATATAGCAATGAATATGCTGACAGCTCGTCATCCGATTCTTTTATATTCAACAAAACATTCTTGTTCTTCACAATTACAATATATTTCAATAACAGATATTATAAACAAACAATAAAAGAACAATAATATCTGACTCTTGCAAAACATCTCTATCCACTCTATATTACGCATGCGCACCCAAGCGTCTACGTCACACCTTACAATGCTACCAACTGTTGGAACAGATGTCTGTGTTGATTGTTTAAAATCAGCTGATTACAACAGTAAATTCTAACTTACAGTAACCCGTATAATCTACCAACATTTTCCGCGAAAACTCTTTCTAGAATAACTACTTTTAATCTATTTATATCATGTGTCTCCTACACTTTTTGAGAAATTTTCAATATTGTTAAATGATTGCAGTGGATATACAGAATAAGTATATACGTACAGTTTATCTGAGTATTATTTTATTATTTTAATCGTTTACACCCAAACTTATCGTGTTCCATCAGCACAATGCAGGTTTTAGGAGGATTATCTTTTACATAACCTCAAATACAAAGTTAATCAGAATATTTATTTTTTCATCGCAGAATATTTACTACATGTACCAAACTATAGTTACTTGACATATTTCAAGTGGCATTTAATCTTCAAAACTTATTTTATAGGGGAACAATATTGTAAATTAGAGTATACATCGTATCCTTGGATCGTCGGAAAATGGATGAATCAGTATTAGTGAATTAAATTTATATCACTTGAGCAAAAATTTGAAATCTTATTTATTCTTCTTCAGTGCCTACAAATAATTGAATTTTCTTCAACAAGATCACTTTGGAATCGTATTCATCAAGCATTCTGCTATAGCAGCTTCCAATTAATCCTTGAGCATAACCTTAAAAATATTACATGGAGTTACACTTTAAGAATTTCTTGATTATAAGAATCGATTTCCTTATAACAATTACATGTTGAAATCATCTTGAAACTTATGCGATCGGTTGTTTGAGAGGATTTGTGTTGTACAAAATATGCCTGTTTTCTATTTTGTGCTAAAAATGCATGGGCATTGTGACATTATACTTTATTCCAAAAAATGTTTGAGCATAGCCTAAAAAATATAACATAGAATCGTCATTTTGTTAATATTATTCAGTTGAATTACTTACTTTTTATTTATAAGATGTGTACATTGTTGTGAACTGGCATTGACATTTTGCGTCAAAGCGAGTACGCATGTGCAGTCTCTGTTCAGGAAATAAGTTGGCAACACAGACATTCTATTGAATGTCAAAAAATTTATTTCAATTGAAATAAGCTTAATGAAAGCTTTAAATACATTACAAATTATTCATTTAAATGTTTTATCCATATAACAATACTTAGTACCTTGATTCAATAGTAAATTTTGTGATATTTCGAATATTATTCCAAATACCTGAATGTCAAACATGACAGAAACAACCCGATGTTCATCAATTTTCTAGCATTGATAGCTTGATATTTTCTCGAACTGTCACTTTTGACAGTTCTCACTGTTAGTTTCAGATTTTTCCTGTGAATACTATACATGTAATAATTTTCTAACATATAAAAGGCACTCCTCCTCGTGAATACGCAATTTATAAAAAAAAAATTACAAAAATCGACTGAACCATTCAAGCTGTAGCTTCGGGCAAAGTCGAATTAGTAATCCTCACACTTGGCCTTTTAGTATAGTGGACTAGCGCTTGGCCTGCTACGCAGGCCTAAGCCCTAGGCTTCGCAGCTCGATATGTGAACCGCCTCCGGCAAAAATTCTGTCTTTATAAGATAAATTCAAAATATATTTTTAGCCCACAAAATCCTCCTGCTCCCTATTATATTTGTGCATCTCTCCCTACTCGTGATTTCACTATTTTTCATTGACAATTCTCAATATTATTTCATGTATTCATCAATCGGATAAATTGATTCCAATTCTTCTACGAATTACAGAGTCTGAATTTGGAACGTCACAGGAAGATAACAGGATTTCCAATCAAGCCTTTTCTAGGTCATTGTCAAAGTTTTGTAGTGAAATAACGGAATTTTCTATCAAGCAAGGCTACCTCCTTGAGAGAATTCCTTTTTTTGTGGAATGTTCTCTTTACTCCCAGTAATAATTTCACAGCTCACGCACTTTACTTGACTTATGTGTTCGCGAAACATAAGTCTTATCCATTTAATCATCACTCTGAAACTCACAAACATCACATTTCTCTACTCTTTAGCTAAAACTACTATATTTATAAGAATCATAATGTTTCTTGACTGTAGGAAAAAGTGACAAATGCAAAAAAAGCTCTGGTTTCAGCCATAAAATTTTTTTATTGATCAATCCACATCTATCAGATTCGGTTCCACTCAAGCCACCTTCGGGAGTTTGATGGAAACAATTCAGACAGAAAAATACATCGCTTACGGATTATTGAATTATTCATGAGAAAAAATTATCAATAAAATAGTGAGAAATGACGTACAGCAATTAAAATATGTCCAAAAAGCATATAATTACGGTAATTGAGTTGAATCTTGGAATGAGTTACATGAAACTTCGTGTTTTCCAATCAATAGTTACAAGAATAATAGTTCTTCTACTTTTTATCATCAATGAGAAAGCACGTCCACATTTGTAACTTAATTCTTACTCATGAGTTTCGAATTAGCTGCAATAATTATATGCTATTTTCGCATATTTCAATTGCTGTATGTCATTTCTTTGTATTCCATTCACCTATTCTTTTTTTCTCATATATTATTCAACAATATATCGGTGATGTATTTTTCTGCCTAAATTGTATTCATATAACTTCTGAAGAGGGCTCAAGTGCAGCCAAAGAAATTTGTCTTCATTTATTATAATATCCATGTTCCTGTGAAATTGAGATATTACTTGTATCAAAGCAATGCAGCATGTTTCTTGAGTTTTTCTGTGATTACTATGAATTCGGCAGGTTGAATTTCTAATCATTTTCATACAGAATTTATTGTCAATAAAACATATGTGAAGATTTTTTTAAATTTTCTAATTCCAGTCAATTCTTTCCGGAAGCATAGATACTGTCAACTGATTGGGAGGTTTGTATTCGATAGATAGAAGATAATGCTCCATTCAGTCATAGGTGTATCTGATTACACATATGTTCAGCAAGAACCACGTGAAGGTAGAAGCATATTTCTTGCCGGGAGAGGATGGGAGTCAAGGGATTTTTAGGTGGAGGAGACATACAGGCAAATTCAGTAATCTTACTATGTGATTAATCTTTCTCATATATATTTTAACTGTTCTTCTATATTCATCGTTCTTTTATACAATAAATTCTAGAGACATAAGGTTCAGTTTTCGAGGGCGAGACCTCGCACCGTTCCAAAATGTCCTAGGATATGACGATATTCCTCGTAGTATTTTCAAAACAGTGACTCTAATTAGACGTGATCTTCCCAAAATATTTTGATGTTCCAAACTTTAAGACCGTAAATATATTTGCTGCATACTATGAAAGATCCATTCAATCATGCTAACGTGATAACTAATAAGAGCATAAAAAAAGATCAGAAGCACATTTTTTACTTAGTCTGAATTCAGAAGTTGTTATTTTCCTTGTTATAATAAAAAAAAAAGTTGAAATTCATAGCACGTTTTAACATTTTTGATTCATATGATTCACGTTATAATTTAGTATGTAAGCTATGATATACTCAAAATTATTTGAATGAGAATCGCTTATTGAAACAATTCTGAGAAATGTCAAATTTATCCTCTATATGAGCTATGTGGATTATCATTATCTTCTTATTAACATGTATAAGCTATATTATATTGATCTATGCATTACTGTGAAGTAGGCAAGAACAGTTTCAAAAGTAAAGACATACATATTCAACTTTGCTTTAGTCATGATGGACATTTGCATTTTGTTTTGTTTTGCACGATAAACTCTATCCCCTGTTCTATTTTATTTCACAATTTATAAGGAAACAACAATTATTAATTTGAATCGTGATCCACATTCCCCAATTGAGTTTTTTGAGCTGATTTGACTTCTTTTATTAAGGATGAAGGAATGGAATGAAAATATTTGTGCATTATAATTTTTATTTTAATTGTGATGGAAAGATATGATCTAAATGGAATTTTCGAAAGAAAATATACGTCATCAAACTATTTGTCTCAATACTTATATGAAGAGTTGATAGAATAATATTTGTGTGTGATGAGAATTAAAACGATTCTTCATTCATTTTTATTACTTTTATAATATAATATGATTGAAATGAACTCATTTAGTGGATATATCGATTCGGTATGAATAATAGAAAAGAAAAATAGTAACGTAAATGAAAACTGATGAATGGTATAAGTGAACATATTCTACTTGGTCTGAAAATGTGAGATTTTTCCTTGTGTTATACCTGTATGATGAATTCTGTTCTATTTTATTCATATTATAGGAAGAATTTTTTTTTTTGCAAATTAATAGCACGTCTTAACATATCCCGGTGAAGTATTTCAATTATAGTTTGTTCAATGTAGGTTATGACTAAGCATGAAGGCTAGAGAATATTTAGAATTATTAGAATAGAAATGGTTGATCGGAAAAATTTTGAAAAATATTGGAGTTATTCTCAATATGCATCTTTTTTTTTTTGTCTATCAGAATGCATTAGCTATATCATGTTGATTATTTAGATTATGTACAGTAGGCAAGAACAGATTCGAAAGTGAAGACGTACATATGGAACTTTGCTTTGGTCATGGTGGACATTTGCATTTTGTTTGTTCTGTACGATAAACTCTATCCTCTGTTCTGTTTTACTCCACAGTTTATAAAAGAACATAGGTGATAATTTAAATCGTAATCCATGTACCTCAATTGAATTTTTAAACTATATCCTATATATATATATATATATATATATATATATATATATATATATATATATATATATATATATATATATATATATATATATATATATATATATATATATATATATATATATATATATATATATATATATATATATATATATCTGTTCAATTCAATAAATGTATTTTGATTGGTTTCTTTCCTTCCATTCTATATTTTGTAGCATGTGAAATATAATTGGAGTACTGTATGTGTATAGAACTGCTGTTAGCCTGTGAATATCATCATGTTGGCTTCCATTTAGCATTGCTGTTTATTTTCATACGTTTCTTCTCCAATAAATACTACACAATGGGTAATGGAATGGAATAGGAAAGTGTAAGAACCATTTGTCTTTGGAAAAATACATTCCAAAATTCAAATTATCAATAACATTTACAATAGATTCAGCAGTAAACTGATAGTTATGTCCTAGATTCAGATCGGAATTTTCTATTGAATAAATATTATTTCAAGTAGATTATTGAAATATTTCTTTGAAAACTATATTTTTTGTTATACCTTGGTTACTTTCATTGTCTTTATCGTTCTCTGGTATTTTAATCTTCAAACTATCAAAAGATCGAACTCGAGACATAGCAACATATAATTGTCCATGTGAAAACACAGGTTTCTCCAAGTTTATTCCAACGAAATCAAAAGTCTGTCCCTGTGACTTATTTATTGTCATTGAAAAAGCCAGTCTTATTGGAAATTGTCTCCGTTTGATTATGAATGGAAGATTTGTGTCTGTTTGTATCAAATCTATTCTTGGTAAAAAGATTCTGGAATGTGCACTTTGACCTGTTAATACTTCTAGGTCTAAATAGTTATTCTTCATTTGTTTCACGATCAATCGTGTTCCATTGCAAAGACCTTTTCTTGGATTCATGTTACGTAGAAGCATAACAATTGACCCAATTTTCAATGAGAGTTTATGGGGTGGATATCCAGATGGTGTTTGCTTATGTAAGAATTCAATTGGAAAGTTTATATCGTTCTCTCCCTCATATATCGCTGTATCTGCACTATAATATATTTTTGTTTCACCTACAATTTTTGATAATACAAGTTCATTTTGAATCATCGTATCATCATTCTTTGGTGATAAAATAGCTCTGTTCATAAACTTATATATATATTTTGTGGCAAAATCATCTCATTTCCAAATATTTCGTCGGCTAATGAGCTTTTGATAAGACAGTGGGATGGTATTGTAGCAATTTCCTCAGTACCATTTCCAATGTGGAGTAAATATCCAGCAAATTCTTGTTCATTCTTATTTACCCGCATGTTTTGTGTCAAGGATAGTTTTTTGAATAGGGGCCACAATGAACTACGTAACATTGAAATTTCGATTATCGCTGTTCTATGATTCGAATGTTGAACTATTGGAAGACATTGTCGGAAATCGCCCCCTAGAACAATCACTTTTCCTCCAAAGAGTGATGAATTATCCATTAAATCTTGTAAAACTAAATTGATAGCTTTAAGTGCATATGATGGTGCCATAGTTATTTCATCCCAGATAATAATGCTTGCTTTTCGAATCAATTTTCCTGCATTACTATTTGCTGAGATTTTACATACGCTATCTTCATTTATTGGTACTGGAAGTTTAAATACAGAATGAACTGTTTGACCACCTTTTAATAGAGTTGCCGCAATTCCGGTCCAAGCTACAGCGAGAACTGTATGTCCTTGTCCTCTTAAAATGCTGATGATGGTATTATAAAGAAATGTTTTGCCGGTTCCGCCTGGACCATCAATATAAAAGTAACGCTCTTTACAATTATTATCATTTACTGCATTCAAAATATAATTGGAGATTTCTAATTGTTCAGAGTTAAATTTTTCTGCATTTTGTGCACCTTCGCGTCTTTCCAAATCTCTATCAATTGTACTGTCAAAATCATCTTTGGTGATCTTGACTGGTTCAGGAAGACCAAAATCTTCCAATTGCAATCTATGTACAATTAGAATTTCTTGAATTTTTTGTAAGCATTTGTTTTCAGCGACTTGCTTAGAATATTTTCGTGAATAGTCTTCCATCAAATATTCTTTAAAATTTTCCCACAAACGAAGTGCATTTGTTGAAGTATGGAAACTGATCAAATATGCAAATAATTCACGTAATTGCTTGGGGAATTTGTCGAGCACAGCTTCTTGTAAGCAATTTTTGCATTCTTCATCATTTTCTAGTAATCCTTTCGCGCGTGCTGCTTCCTGATAAGTGTTGTATAATTTACCATCGACAGTTCGTAAATCGTCAAAGCTTTTCGCTCCCATAACATTAACTAATAGTAATCGGAGATGGAATCTCTCTATATCTTTTGGACTTACAGAAACTATTCTACCAATTACGGGCTTAGTTTCTCTCTGTCTTATTTTCCATACGTTTTGATTGGTGAATACGTAGTATTTTGGAATATCCATATAATTGTATTGTCGTGCTGCAACATCGGTTTGATACAACAAGAACCAAGCTGTCAATGTAGTATGACGTGTTTTTGCTCGTTCAACTGCTTTCTGTATTTGTGCTGGATGAAATACAACTGTTTGTTGATATTGTAGATGAACTGCCAAATCAAAAACTGCATGTGATTTATCATATAGTTGGTATTCATATAGTCGCCAAATACACTCGACTGGACAAATGTATCTTGTACTTTCATAGCCTTGAATCTCGTCCCAAACGAAATTTGTTGCGTTCTCTTTTGGTCTCAATTTGATGGTAGCACAATCATGTCCTTTGCATAAATAATCACATATATACTTTATACTCTTGACTGATGAACATATTTCTACATTAATATGATTTCTATACTTCTTGCATAAATATGGATTATACGGAACAATCCACCTGTTGTCTATTTCGTATTTGATAGTACCGTTTTTGTAAAAAATGTGCATTATAAGATTGTTATTACGTCGTCTGTAAATAGGATATCCATTCACATTTTCAATAGTTTCGTTTCGGAAATCCTTCGGATATTTTTTGGAACATCTATTATCACTCATACATGGTGAGTTTTTATTCAAAACACCACAAGGTCCATGAATCATGTGCGTTCTGATTATTTGATATAATTCCTCTTCCTTATCTTCATCGGGTATTTCTGCACTTACAATTGCATCAATATCGTCCTTGTTTCGAATTTTGTCTCTCTCATCCAATGTAACTAATAGATGCATATGCGGTAAACCGCGTTTTTGAAATTCTATTACATATTTATAAGCTTCCACTTTTCCAAAAATATTTTCTTTGATTATTTCATTCAAAATCGATTTGTTCTTACCATGAAAAACACGTGCAACAAGATCTGGTCGATCTGAAGCTGTTTGTCCTTCTTGTAAATTTTCTGTGATTTCTTTTCATTTCGGATTGCAAGTAACAGTTATGAAAAGATCAGATTTACCGAATTCACGAACAATTGCCATGGCGTTTTGATACATTTTTTGCATAAATCGTGGACCGCCTTGAAAAGTTGAGGGTAATATCACCATTGTACCTGGTTTTGCACCTTCGCTGGCAGATTTATTATTGATATGATCCATCAACCCACTATATAGCTCCACTCTCAGCTTTGGTTGATTTTGTCGAATAAAATTCAAACGTTCAGCTTCTACTTTTACGTAAGCATCCACAATGTACTGTTGCGTAAGTTTACCAGCTGATAAACACGGATTGAAAACACTACGATCTGCTAAGCGATTTGTATAAAATTGAAGCATGGTCTGTTTCTTAACACCGTCCACTTGTTTCATATTCATTTGCCAACCTCTTTCTCCACGGGGGAACAATAAAGGATATGTCATTGGATCACAATTCTCACTAAACTGATGAATTCTGACACTACCTTTTCCTTTTGGATGTACACAAATATCTCGATCAATTGGTGGTTCACCATCATTTGAAGTGAAAACAACAGCAACCTCATTACTCGTTGGTAGATTATATCTTCGTTTATCTTGTGTGCGATCACTAATAATCCAAAGATTGATTTCTGGTAATGTTTGATTATTTTGTCTAGCCTTCTCAACCTCAATTTGTTCAACTTCTTTCAACATCATGTATGCAGATGCATATGGATTAACTTGCCGTATGAGTTCATCTAGTCTCCGCATTATTTCTGGTTTGCATACTTTATTAGAATCTTGATCCATCCGTTTTGCTAACGCATCCATTGTATCAATGATGTACAACTGTGCATATTTTTCTGTCTTACCATTCGATGGGTAAATTGATCCATATGTATTATGGTATATTTGACCATGAATCCTGAAAGTATATGGTCCTTTTCCTGGAGGTAGCGCAATCTGTGCTCCCATGGAGGCAAAAGCTAAAGCACTGTTATAATTTCTGATATGTTGTCTGAAATTTCTGATATCCGCATCATTTTCTGTCATCAGTTTTCTTAAATACTCTGGAAATTCTGGTAGTATATCAACTGCCAATTTTCCTTTACGGCAACAAGTTGTAAACTTCCCGTCTGATGGTTTTTCACATGCGAAATTTCTTGACTGACAATTTGAACATAGAACATTGATTAATCCTAAATAATGTGGTTCAACAATTTCTGCAGAGTCTTTTGTTGCCATTTTATATGTATCTACTGGTTTTTTCAGAATTTTGCTTCGCTTGCTCATCATTATTTCTTTTTTATGAATTAATCTTTCCTGTTTTTGCTTTTCTGTTTCTGATTCTGTTATTTTACGTCTCTCCTCTTTATTTCTTTCTAATCGTTTACGTTTCTCATCCTCCGTCTCTTTCTCAGCATAATTTTTTGAATTATACCTCTTTTTTTGTAGCCTTTCATCACGTTTATCTGGTGTTTCCTTTTCTATATATTTTTCCTCATAATTTTTTAATACCTGAAGCCTTTTTTCACGTTCTGCTATTGATTCATTACTCAAACGAATATTTTTATAGGTGGCTTGCATCATAGAACGTCTATTCCTTTCATCTTCACTTTCTGATTGCTTCCTTCTCTCATAATTTTCATGTTTTTTTTGCTGTCTTACATTGTTGGGAAAGTTTGATATTCGTCGAGCTCTGAACATACCAACTGCATGAGTCCTGAGTTGTGCAATATCGTAAATTTCATTTTCTGGATCTCTATTCAGTAGAATACTTGAGCAAAATGCCATTGCAAATAAACCACAATCAAAGCCATTTGTTTGTTTCTGTACTTTTGCGATCCTAATTTGAGGATGATATGGAAATAAATGATCCAAATAATTTCTTGCATCTTGATGAAGAGTTGTTGAATTCAAACTATCATAAATCGTGATGAATATGCCATTATAATGAGCTGTTATCCAATGTCCAATTCCAGGGCCAAAATTGCGCAAATTTAAAACTTGTAGATGCTTAGTACCCTCTGGTATTGCTTGAATCCTATTCAAAGCCTCTAAATAATAAGTTGGTTGAGGCCTGTAGTCCGAAAAAGCATGGATCATGGTGAAAAATACGTCGAAATGAGTATCTTCAAGGTAACCTGAAGGATTTTGTAAGATGTTGTAATCGTGCTCTGTAAGTTCTTGTATCATTCTGAAATCATTATTCACGTCTAAATTGATATCTTCTGTATTGATATTAGTTTGCGTTCCGCTTTCTCCATGTATATCAGAATCTTTGGACTTCTGATATCTTACCTGCCGCTTGGAACGTTTTGACCTATTTTTCGTTGGCATTATAACGTATTTGCGAGTACAACTAAGAAATGAATATAATTGATTTATTATTTGAAAATTATCAATTGAATTACTGATGTTGATACTCTAGTTATCTGTTGAAATTCTCTTTATCAAGTAAAAGTAAATTTTTTTCTCACCTTTTAATCGAATATATGATTTTCTCAGTCGATAATAACTCTAGAGATACTAATTATTCAAGGACTTACTCAGCTCTTCTTGATTAATGTCTCACTTATGAATAGAGAATGAGTTGGAAGAATATCTATTTTCCACACCAAAAACCTATAAATAAGAATTGTAGTAGTCAGTACTTGGAGAAAAATATATTTAAATAAATTATATTATAATGAAAAAATTATATCATTATATGTTCGATGGTAATAATTATTTTGAGAAATGTTAAACTAATGTTTCGCAGGAAACTCTTTTTTTCCTGTTGAAATTAATATTTCATGAGGAGAAGAAAATAATATACTCATACTATTCGAGTTCCAACCGTAATCATTTGCCACATCTTATGATTTGTTTATTGATTTGTATAAATAGGCAGTACATTGCAAAATTTCATATTATGGTTGAACAGTACATCTATTTAACAAAGATTCAAAATTGAATCAATTATCAACAAATGAATTGTTCTACTTTTTGAATTGCAAGTAGGAAAGTTTTGGATAGTTCTTTTGCTGTATATTGACTTACAACTGAAGTAATATAATAAAATCTTCATTTGATTTTAAAAGCTTCCTACGCAAATTCTTGATACATTTTTTAAATTTGTAAACGTGATTTTCTGACAGTTCCTGATTTTGATGAATCTTCACGTTTTAGACCCTACTGAGCCCGGAAAACATTATTCTAAAAAAGTCGGTCTATCGGTCTGTCAGTCCGTCGGTCTGTGTGGAAGCACGATAACCTGAGAATGCATGCGAATTTTTAACTAAATCTCATATCTAAGTTCTCTATCAAAAAGCTAGGTTCAAGTTCGTAGATGAGCTTTTTTCAACAAGTGGTACCGAATTTTTATTGATGAAACTTTCTAGTTTTTTGCGATTATTTCATAAACGGTGGTATTTATCATGAAATATGAAATAACTGAAACTAATCTTTGAATGATTTGGCACAACATTCACAGTGAACATTTCTCAAGATTATCAACGGTTTAGTTGTAATTATATAATTTGTTACATTTTTCTGAAGCAAAGAAATAATTAGAATCATAATCGTCATTCAAACTTGGACATCACATGCGAACGTACGTGAATTGTTTATTTTTTTCAAGTAATTTGGCTCTATCATGTTTGGTATCAAATTGAAGTTCTTGTGGAGATAATTCTGTCAAAGAGCGTATTTGAACGATTCAAACAATGTTTAGTTTATCATCAACTTTGAGCCCTCGGGGAGATAAGCTTAGTAGGTATCAGAAATAAAAATTTGTAGAATCCACGTTACTATCTTCAAATTACACTTCCGCCGATCGAATCTTGAAACTGTGTGTTTCAATGGATTAAAAACCCCAAAAATCTAGGAAAGGACTCTCCATTTTCTTATATATAAAATACTCATTTGTATAAGGACAAAAAAATAACCGCCATCTGTCACTTTAACAATTACAGCTGTCACTTTGACAACGACAGTTTTCACTTTGACAATACGCAATTAATTGTTTCGACATTTCAAATTCCTGGAACTGCGATGGAACTGGCCATAAAATTTATGGTCGGGAAAGTATTGTGTGGCTACAGCTGATTTTCAATCAATTTACAATTTTGCATATTTTCAATGTATCAAAGAGTCATACATAAACATTCAAACTTCAGTACAGCAAAGATCGCTTGAGCATTGTCTAAATACGCTTAGCCACCGAGGCGGCTATCATACAACTAAAAAATGCCTATTATTATTGATGGTAACTCATATCCTGAAAATAGTAGAATTTTGTGTCACATTTCCAAGCTGGGCATAAAAAGAAATATATTTTAAGTGACTGTATAGTCCTAGAAAAAGAATGCGTAGATCACGACATATTAAAAAAACATAAAATCTCAGATTTTTTTAAAATATATTTTTTTATTTCAGAAATTGTGATAGAGAAGTTTGAAGAAATACTTCCAGCTATTAAAGCTCTTCTTAGGCTGAATTGCAATTGAAAGACAAATAAAATCAGTTTATCCAAGCCCTAGTCGATTTAGTTGCTTTGGATAAATTGTGAGAAACTGTTGTTTACTTACTTGTACTGAGTACAGGGAAGTATTGTAAAACTGACAAAATTCACCTATCAAGATTTTGGTGGAAATATCCGTTCTGAGCATCCCTGAATCCATTTTGACTATTTTTGGCTTGATGTCGGTACGTATGTACAGATGTACGTGACTCGCAAATCTCAAAAATTATTGAATGTATTATGCTGAAATTTCGTATTCAAGACTGGTATGGGGTGTTGATTTGCACCTCGCATTATGGTTGCAATCGCCTGTACCAGAAGTTTCACTGGAAACTTTTTTTGAATTTTCCGCATAAATCGAGAATGATTAGCCGTAGGATACTGAAATGCAGTATTTGAGATTGCTGTAATATTTGAATGATCATGTCTCATTTTTGCTTCAATCGGCTGAACCGAAAAAGCACTTTATATGACAGACTTTTCGAATTTTCCGCGTAAATTCAAAACAATCAGTCGTAGAATTTTGTATCAAGCACATTTGTAACATCTAGTTGTGGGCCTCGCATCATGATTGCAATCGTCTATACCGGAAGTGCAATTTATTTCGAAAATTTTCTGAATTCTTCATATATGTCTATATATATATATATATATATATATATATATATATATATATATATATATATATATATATATATATATATATATATATATATATATATAAATCACCCTATCAATTTGACGTCCTTACAAAGATGTTCATTTTGGCGTCTACTGAAAGGAACGCGTATAGTTGAGATCTGATCGAAGTATATTACATAATTTCTCATGGGCTCTTCAGATTCCACACAGAAATTCCATTTCACGAAATATTCACAGAGTTTCCATTTCCTATACAATATGACCTCCTTTCATCATAACATCAATGTGGCGTCAATAATATACGTTACATATTGCGTTTATTGTGGCGTCCCATCTATATATATGCTTTCACTTCATGTTTGAAGTGGCGTCCCCCTTGTTGCCAGATTTAGTTTTTACAGTCCGATAAGCACCTCCCTTGCATAGAATGTTCTATCGATGACACATGTGAAGCGATATATTCAAAGGTTTGCGTAGAATTACATTATTCAAGTTTTGAAATGGGTTGATACTCAAGACATCTTCACAGAGTAGTAATTTGTTATTGGTTGATAGAGAACTCATAGTAAATTGAAAGATTTTGCGAAAAAATATGGATTTTTGATTGATAATTGCTTTTTTCGGGTTCTGAAGTAAAATGTATTTGCCATGTCCGTGAACTGTTAGTAGATTTCATGAATGGAAATATGTGAAGGATAATTTATCAGGAAGGACTTACGGATGTCATATAAATTGTGATAATAATTGCTGTATGGAAATGTGACAAAATTTTGGTCTAAACTTGCATTTTGCTCAAGATTTTTCTATAAATGTGTGATGAGGGTCAGTGTGAATATAAATCTTAGTTCTGGGAGCTGGAAACCTCCCCTTATTAGGTCATCATATTGTAAAAAAAAGTACAGAGTATTTTTGCAATATCCTAAGAGCCGTAAGGCACACAAAAAAATCTCATAACTTCTTGGAAGAGTATTGAATTCTTCACAATCTTAGTTCAGATACTTTTCACTGTGAAATTATTATGTCTACGTCCTCTCTTAATTAACACAAATGCCGGATCAAGACTTATTGAAGCTCATCCATGAGCTGGTGACTCAAATGCTTGTGAAATCCTCAAAGTTAAGGCCTCCTTAAGCCAAGGTCCGTGAACCCGTGCCTATCGGTCTTTATGCATAATCTGGCTCTGGTAAGGAATACTTCTCACTCACCTTATGAAATACCCTATACTACTTGGTACATGTCTTAGAGTTCTTCCCTTGGATTTAGCTCTAGCGGATAAAATATTTGTCTACAATTATTATCATATTACCGACTTTCCTCTCAACATTCAAAATATTTAAACTAGTGTTGCTACCCTAATTCAAGTATGCGTTATCAGTCCAATCAATAATCGTCAATTTAAATTATTGAAATGCTGGGAAATCTTCTCTACAGAAACTTTTGGTTGGGAATTAAATTTGGATAGCAACAGTAATGGAGTTTCAGGCAACTAAATGAAACTTTATATGTGTACAGTTATTATTTGCTGCTTTCATAAGATGCCTCATCTTAGTACTTCAATAATAAATACCCGTCTATCGAGTAGTCTTCATACATATCCTTATGAATACCTGAGAGAAAACTCACTTCATCATTATGAATTGATCCTGTTAGATGGAAGATACAAAATAGGAATTATATGGAAGATACAAAAAAGGAATTAGTGTATCAAAACCATAGAGGTGATCTTTTTTGGTCGAATTTGTGGTTCACGGCCGAAACGCCAGCTGAGACCAGAAGAGAGTATCAGAATATTTCGTTTTTTAGGCGATTATCACGGAAGAATTTAAAATCACTAAATTTTATTCATTCGTTTCTGAAACATTGCAAATGTTTATCTTAGTTGCCATTGAAATTGTCTTATTTTATTGTCTGAAAATGCGTATCTACTTCTCTAATAGCAAGATCTATAGAGATTGACGGAAGGATATGATACATATTTCGGCGAAAATTGTTTCTAAGACTTCATCAAACTGCCCATAGAGGTGTGTGTGAAGTGTTAATCAAGTAGTTCTCATAGATCAGTCCCAAAAAAGTAATATTGGACAGACCAGTCCCAAAATAGTTATTCAAGTATTAAGGTCAGTAAGTACGGTTTACCGATTGAGAATAATGGTTTGGAGGCCGAGCCTTGGCGAGGTTTGCAAATATTGAGCGAAATCGGTCCTGTAATTATTAACAGTGATGCTTAAAAAGTTTTTTGCACGATTGGAAGACCTACCCCAAATATGGATCCTAATATTCTCTTTCAAATCGAGTAACCACTCATAGCGCACTCGCTGTCAGCTGTCAAGTTTGACATTTTATTGTGAATATTCAATCATAAATAACGATAAATAAATTTATACTTTCTGTGGAAGTCCACAATTTTTCACTTACTGCTTTTGCTCATGGGCGGTAAGTCAGCATAACCATAGTAATCACAGTTTGCCGGTAAAATCAACATACCACTTTGAATGGAGAGCCGGTTAACATATGAATATGCCCAATCGTGCAAATAGTGAATTTAGATAGATGTGTATAAGTAAGTAAAACTCCATGGTAACAAAAAGGGCCATAGAAATACCTTTTCCGTTATAATCGCCTACAAAATTGATTTAAAGCACATCGCACATAAACTTCTGAAGCAAAACTGTAACTGATGATAAATACAACAATTATGTGGGCATAAAATTAATCTACGACCAAAATTGTCCAAATATTTGACTCCTATTCTTCAAAGTTGCTGGGAGCATGTCGTATATCAGTATCCATTCTCAAGCGTTGAGAATGGATTTTGTTGAACTATGTACAACTATATTCTCTGATTAGTTTTTCCACAATGCAAATTGGTAAACGTATAATTTTGAAAGTCGGGAGTCTTCCATATCGTATATCCCTAAGAATTTCCTTCGCTGTTCGTGTTGCAATATGGTGCACAAAGTCAGATATTACTTATAATATGAAATAATGAACATTCAATAAGTATCGAAGTAATCCAAGTGAATCTCTTTTAACTCACTTGTACAAAGTATAAATAAGAAGTATTGTTGAACCGCCAGAATCACATTTCGAGATTTTGTTGGAAATTCTTGTTTTGAGCATCCCTAAATGCATTTTGACTATTTTCGGCTTGACTTCGGTACGTATGTATGAATGTATGTATCTATATAGTTGAATTTTGTATTTGAGACTGGTCCAAAGTCTAGTTTTGCAGCCCCTATTATGGTTGCAATCGTCTTTACCGCAAATGCACTGTACTTGGAATTTTTTTTGAGTTCTCCTGAGGCATCTTAATGGTTATTTTCTATTTTAATAATAATTGGCTGTGCTGAAATTGCAAAGTCTATTCGAGTTTTTTGTAATAATTCAAAACAATCAGCCGTGGAGTATTGAAATTTAGTATCAAACACTTCTATAAAACCTAATTGTACACCTTGCATTATGACTGCAGTCGGATTAAACAGGAGTGCAGTTTACTAAGCACGTTTTCGAATTTTCATATAAATCCAGAACAATCAGCCGTAGAATCTTGAAATTTTGTATCTAAAGAAATTGTAGCATTCGAATAATAACTTAATATATTCATAACAATCTATTAGCTGGAAGTAAGCTTTATCTGACAATCTTTCTCAAGTTTTCGCATAAATTCGAGACTTAGGCCGTAGAATGATGAAATTTGGTATTTGAGACTGCTAAAGCGTTCCATGGCCAGTTGCACCGCTGTCACTTAAATTTTAGGTGCCACCTAACTCAACAATATCGTATCAAAATTTGAAAATTGAATGTGACATGAACATTGCTGTCCTTATTTCGATTCGACATTTTTTGTATAAGTGAAGTTTAAAATTTGAGTTAGAGCGGTACAACTGACCATTAATGAACTGTAGCATCTGAATGATTGAATTATCATCTCAAATTTTGGTTGGAGTCGATTTTGCCTAAAGTCAATATCAGTATCAACTGTTAATTATTGAGTCAAAAGGTGTACAAGTAACACATGTGGTGTTCACATTAGATTTGTTTCATGTTTTCGAGCAAAACGGGGTTATATCTTTCATCAGAGATTAAATATGGAATGCAAAATTGTTCAAAATGCTACCAGCCTAATTTTGCCACCACATAATATTATCCTTGTCTATTCTTCTCCTTTCCCTTCCGAACGGAGCAGGGGGTAGCACCATGGTTTTTTCCTTAGGCATTTGACCTTCACTATCAATTGGTACTAGTTTCAATCATAAGATCTAACAGGGAAGTTGATCCTAACAAAAATGAACAATAGTAACCTTTTTCCAACACTTGAAGCAGAATTCTAGATTTATAAAGTCTGTCACCCCATTGACCACAATATTCTCGATTGATTCATATTATACAATTTGACCATAAGTTCGATCAGGGAACTTGAGGTGCGGCCGGCTCCCCGACTTCAAGAAATGTTTTCACACAGTTGCGACAACAGAGTCAATGTTCATCTATCCACAAACTGAATAAGAGAAGCGATGATATGATAACTCGCACAAATTGAAATATGAGATAGAATGGATGTATGTTATTTGGAATCAGTTTGAGCATATCATTCCCAAACTACAGTTATTGTTGAATACATTCAATATATAGCCCTTTGCAAAAACCGGGCAAACGAATAGTTAGAGCTCTCATTTGAAAAAATTCAACTAGTACCTTGAGCCAAATTGTGGCTTTCCACAGTACCTCAAATTATCTTCTGGTGTACTCTGTTACCGACAGATTCAAAAAAAATAAAGCAACATTTTCGTTTCTTACACAAAACTGTTCCGGTTTTATGTTGCCAGTGAATTCTAAATTGAACAAAAAGAAAAACTCAAATAATGTTTTCGCCAAGTCCCAACTTATATGTATGTTGTATACCAACTCTTTACATTTTTCAGCCATGATGGATGTGATATCCTGTAATAGATTATATTATTGGGAGCAAAAATTAGTTTTCATTTCCTTGTATATCACAAGCTTATATTAATCTTATAATGTATTACAGGAGATATGTAATAATGATAATTCATCCATCTATTTTAACTTTCTTTCGATCACACTGAGAGTGCAACTTTGTGACCATCAGGGACTTCAAAAACATGAATAATTTGAGTTTCATCAATTTGGTCCTAGTAACAGCAATGATGAACTTGCAACAAAAATGTTCCACTTGCTTTGTACAAACGATATAATTTGTTTTTCTACAACAATTATAAGACCACATCACGGATGAAATAGCGAGTTCTCACATTCTATAGTGATCCTATAGCTGAGGAGCCGACCGCACCTTATGTTCCCTAATCGAACTTACGGTCAAATTTTATATGAATCAATCAAAAATATAGTGGTCAATTGGGTGACATACTTTTTAAATCTGGAATCTTGTCCTAAGCGTCAGAAAAAGGCTACTTCGGGTCAATTTTCGTCAGAGTCAACTTCTCTGATAGAACTTATAATTAAAACTGGTACTTGTTAGTAGCGAAGGTCGGATTCTCCGAGAAAAAACCAAGGTATCACCCTCTGCCCTGTCGTTTAGAACTTCCCTTATGATTGTTGTGCTTTTTCGTCTGTTTTGAATAGAACAGAGGTAGTATCCTGGTTTTGTCCTAAAGTACTTGACCTCTGCAATCGATTGATACTAGTTTCAGAATAACCACGAACTTATTGACCGGATATGGCCTTTTTTCGATCCTTAGGACTAGATCCTGGATTTATGAAGGTGACATCCTAATGACTACTATATCCTCGATCAATTCATAGACAATTCGGCCCTAAATCTGACTAGGAACGTTAAGATGCGGTCGGCTTTTGAACTATTAGAAAGAGGTACATGAATTTGCTCACTTACTCCTCATACTTGAGTCAGTACTCAACAGTTTTTTCCTAATATTTCAAATTGACTGCTCAAATTTTAAGTTGATAAAGAAATACTTCTAAGCAAGAATAATTTCTGACATCAAGTAACTGTACTATAATACTTCAGTCTGCAATAAAATATTGGTGGAAATATTATGTTATGACATACATAAGAAATGCAATTCCAAATTCAAGCCATACTCCCAACAAATTCCATGTCAGAAGCGCAAGCATCTGTTTCATTATCGATCGATGTTCTGCGACAGTGTTGTCAAGTTTCTGGACGCCAGTATGAAGGCGAAATATATGAAGTGGGAATATACACGTATATTTTTGACGCCACTAAAAATTGGAGCGGAATTTTTCGGAACTAAAAATATACGAAAATTTTCATTTCCCTATCATTTTGGCCAAAATGATATGAGGATTTATATATATATATAAATATATATATATATATATATATATATAAATCCTCATATCATTTTGGCGTCCTAATATTGCGCGTTTGCATTTAATCTGGCGTCCATTGTAAATTGGAGTCCGTATATCGGACGCCACTTTAGAATTGCTTCAAAATTTTTTCCTGGCTTGTTCCCGACCTCTAGAGGCTAAATTCAAAATTTCATTTTGACGCCAAAATGATAGGGAAATGTAAATTTCCGTATATTTTTAGTTCCGAAAAATTCCGCTCCAATTTTTAGTGGCGTCAAAAATATACGTGTATATTCCCACTTCATATATTTCGCTATCATACTGGCGTCCAGAAACTTGACAACACTGTCGCAGAACATCGATCGATAATGAAACAGATGCTTGTGCTTCTGACATGGAATTTGTTGGGAGTATGGCTTGAATTTGGAATTGCATTTTTTATGTATGTCATAACATAATATTTCTACCAATATTTTATTGCAGACTGAAGTATTATAGTACAGTTACTTGATGTCAGAAATTATTTTTGCTTAGAAATAATTCTTTATCAACTTAAAATTTGAGCAGTCAATTTTAAATATTAGGAAAAAACAGTTGAGTACTGACTCAAGTATGAGGAGTAAGTGAGCAAATTCATGTACCTCTTTCTAATAGTTCAAAAGCCGACCGCACCTTAACGTTCCTAGTCAAATTTAGGGCCGAATTGTATATGAATTGATCGAAGATATAGTAGTCATTAGGATGTCACCTTTATAAATCCAGGATCTAGTCCTAAGGATCAAATAAAGGCCATATCCGGTCAATAAGTTCGTGGTTAATCTGAAACTAGTATCAATCGATTGCAGAGGTCAAGTACTTTAGGACAAAATCAGGAAAGTACCTCTGTTCTATTCAAAACAGAGGAAAAAGCACAACAATCATAAGGGAAGTTCTAAACGACAGGGCAGAGGGTAATATCTTGGTTTTTTTTTGGAGTATCCGACCTTTGCTACTAACAAGTACCAGTTTTAATTATAAGTTCTATCAGAGAAGTTGACTCTGACGACAATTGACCGTAAGTAGCCTTTTTCTGACGCTTAGGACAAGATTCCAGATTTAAAAAGTCTGTCACCCAATTGACCACTAAATTTTTGATTGATTTATGTAAAATTTGACCGTAAGTTCCATTAGGGAACATAAGGTGCAGTCGGCTCCCCAACTATAGGATCACTATAGAATGTGAGAGCTCGCTATTTCATCCGTGATGT
Source organism: Dromius quadrimaculatus (assembly GCA_963989225.1). Taxonomy (NCBI): domain Eukaryota; kingdom Metazoa; phylum Arthropoda; class Insecta; order Coleoptera; family Carabidae; genus Dromius; species Dromius quadrimaculatus. Next base: position 17,054,058 of record OZ022334.1, read on the forward strand.
GGTCTTATAATTGTTGTAGAAAAACAAATTATATCGTTTGTACAAAGCAAGTGGATCATTTTTGTTGCAAGTTCATCATTGCTTTCACTAGGACCAAATTGATGAGTCTCAAATTATTCATGTTTTTGAAGTCCCTGATGGTCACAAAGTTGCACTCTTAGTGTGATCGGAAGAAAGTTAGAATGGATGGATGAATTATCATCATTACATATCTCCTGTAATACATTATAAGATTAATATAAGTTTGTGATATACAAGGGAATGAAAACTAATTTTTGCTCCTAATAATATAATCTATTACAGGATATTACATTCATCATGGCTGAAAAATGTAAAGAGTTGGTATGCAACATACATATAAGTTGGGACTTGGCGGAAACATTATTCGAGTTTTTATTTTTGTTCAATTTAGAATTCACTGGCAACATAAGACTAGGAAAATTTTGTGTAAGAAACGAAAATGTTGCTTTATTTTTCTTGAATCTGTCGGTAGCAGAGTACACCAGAAGATAATTTGGGTTACTGTGAAAAGCCACAATTTGGTTCAAGGTACAAGTTGAATTTTTCTCAAATGAGAGCTTTAACTATTCAAGTGCCCGGTTTTTGCAAAGGGCTATATATTGAATGTATTCAACAACAACTGTAGTTTGGAAATGGTATGCTCAAACTGATTCCATATAACATACATAGATACTATCTTATATTCCAATTTGTGCGAGTTATCATATCATCGCTTCTCTCATTCAGTTTGTGGATAGATGAACATTGACTCTGTTGTCGCAACTGTGTGAAAACATTTCTTGAAGTCGGGGAGCCGGGCGCACCTCAAGTTCCCTGATCGAACTTATGGTCAAATTGTATGATATGAATCAATCGAGAATATTGTGGTCAATGAGGTGACAGACTTTATAAATCTAGAATCCTACTTCAAGTGTCGGAAAAAGATTACTATTTTTCATTTTTGTTAGGATCAACTTCTCTGTTAGATCTTATGATTGAAACTAGTACCAATTGATAGTGAAGGTCAAATGCCTTAGGAAAAAACCAAGGTGCTACCCCCTGCTCCGTTCGGAAGGGAAAGGAAAAGAATAGACAAGGATAATATTATGTGGTGGCAAAATTATGCTGGTAGCATTTTGAACAATTTTGCATCCCATATTTAATCTTTGATGAAAGATATATCACCGTTTTGCTCGAAAACATGAAAAAAATCTAATGTGAACACCACATGTCTTACTTGTACATCTTTTGACTCAATAATTAACAGTTGATACTAATATTGACTCTAGGCCAGATCGACTCCAACCAAAATTTGAGATATTAATTCAATCATTCAGATGCTACAGTTCATTAATGGTCAGTTATACCGCTCTAACTCAAATTTCAAACTTCACTTATACAAAAAATGTCGAATCGAAATAAGGACAGCAATGTTCATGCCACATCCAATTTTCAAATTTTGATACGATATTGTTGAGTTAGGTGGCACCTAAAATTTAAGTGACAGCGGTGCAACTGGCCATGGAACGCTTAAGCAGTCTCAAATACCAAATTTCATCATTCTACGGCCTAAGTCTCGAATTTATGCGAAAACTTGAGAAAGATTGTCAGACAAAGCTTACTTCCAGCTAATAGATTGTTTTGAAAATATTAAGTTATTATTCGAAAGCTACAATTTCTCTAGATACAAAATTTCAAGATTCTACGGTTGATTGTTCTGGATTCATATGAAAATTCGAAAACGTGCTTAGTAAACTGCACTCCTGTTTAATCCGACTGCAGTCATAATGCAAGGTGTACAATTAGGTTTTATAGAAGTGTTTGATACGAAATTTCAATACTCCACACCTGATTGTTTTGAATTAATACAAGAACTCGAATAGACTGTGCAATTTCAGCACATCCAATTAGTATTAAAATAGAAAATAACCATTAAGATGCCTCAGGGAAATTCAAAAAAAGTGCATTTGCGGTACAGACGATTGCAATCATAATAGGGGCTGCAAAACTAGACTTTGGACCAGTCTCAAATACAAAATTCAACTATATAGATACATACATTCATGCGTACGTACCGAAGTCAAGCCGAAAATAGTCAAAATGTATTTAGGGATGCTCAAAACGAAAATTCCCATCAAAATCTCGAAATGTGATTCTGGCGGTTCAACAATACTACTTATTTATACTTTGTACAAGTGAGTTAAAAGAAACTCACTTGGATTACTTCGATACTTATTGCATGTTCATTATTTCATATTATAATTAGTATCTGACTTTGTGCATCATATTGCAACACGAACAGCGAAGGAAATTCTTAGGGATATACGATATGGAAGACTCCCGACTTTCAAAATTATACGTTTACCAATTTGCATTGTGGAAGAACTAATCAGAGAATGTAGTTGTACATAGTCCAACAAAATCCATTCTCAACGCTTGAACTTTTTGCCTTAAGATTGATATATAAGATAAGAAGAATGAATACTGATAAACGATATGCTCCCAGCAACTTTGAAGGATTTCATTCCCTATTTGCACGGCTGGGCGTATTCATATGTTTACCGGCTCTCCTTTCAAGGCGGTATGTTGATTTTACCGGCAAACTGTGATTACTATGGTTATGCTGACTTACCGCCTATGAGCAAAAGCGGTAAGTTAAAAATTGTGGACTTCCACAGAAAGTATTAATTTATTTATCGTTATTTATGATTGAATATTTACAATAAAATGTCAAACTTGACAGTTGACAGCGAATGAGCTATGAGTGGTAACTCAATTTGAAAGAGAATATTAGGATTCATATTTGGGGTAGGTCTTCCAATCGGGCAAAAAATTTTTTAAGCATCACTGTCAATAATTACAGGACCGATTTCGCTCAGTATTTGCAAACCTCGCCAAGGCTCGGCCTCCAAACAATTATTCTCAATCGGAAAACCGTACTTACTAACCTTAATAATTGAATAACTATTTTGGGTCTGATCTGTCCAATATTACTTCTTTGGGACTGATCTATGAAAACTACTTGATTAACACTCCACACTCACCTCTATGGGCAGTTTGATGAAGTCTTAGAAACAATTTTTGCCGAAATATTTATCATATCCTTCCGTCAATCTTTGTAGATCTTGCAATTAGAGAAGTAGATACGCATTTTCAGACAATAAAATAAGACAATTTCAATGGAAACTAAGATAAACATTAGCAATGTTTCAGAAACGAATGAATAAAATTTAGTGATTTTAAATTCTTTCGTGATGATCGCCTAAAAAAACGAAATATTCTGATACTCTCTTCTGGTCTCAGCTGGCGTTCCGGCCGTGAACCACAAATTCGACCAAAAAAGATCACCTCCATGGTCTTAATACACTAATTCCTTTTTTGTATCTTCCACGTAACAGGATCGATTCATAATGGTGAAGTGAGTTTTCTCTTAGGTATTCATAGGGATATGTATGAAGACTACTCGATAGACTGGTATTTATCATAAGAGTACCAAGATGAGGCATCTTAAGAAAGCAACAAATAATAACTCAGTGCACAGATAAAGTTTAATTTAGTTGCCTGAAACTCCATTACTGTTACTATCCAAATTTCATTCCTAACCAAAAGTTTATGTAGGGAAGATTTCCCAGCATTCCAATAATTCAAATTGACGATTATTGATTGAACTGATAACGCATACTTGGATTAGGGTAGCAACACTAGTTTAAATATTTTGAGTGTTGAGAGGAAAGTCGGTAATATGATAATAATTGTAGACAAATATTTCATCCGCTAGAGCTGAATCCAAGGGAAGAACTCTAAGACATGTGCCAAGTAGTATAGGGTATTTGATAAGGTGAGTAGGAAGTATTCCTTACCAGAGCCAGATTATGCATAAAGCCCGATAGGCACGAGTTCACGGACCTTGGCTTAAGGAGGCCTTAACTTTGGGGATTTCACAAGCATTTGAGTCACCAGCTCATGAATCTCATTGAATTACGACCAATGAGCTTCAATGAGTCTAGATCCGGCATTTGTGTTGATTAAGAGAGGATGTAGACATGATAGTTTCTCAGTGAAAAGTATCTGAACTAAGATTGTGTAGAATTCAATACTCTTCCAAGAAGTTATGAGATTTTTTTGTGTGCCTTACGGCTCTTAGGATATTGCTAAAATACTCTGTACTTTTTTTACAATATGATAACCTAATGAGGGGAGGTTTCCAGCTCCCAGAATTAAGATTTATATTCACACTGAACCTCATGACACATTTATAAAAAAATCTTGAGCAAAATGCAAGTTTAGTCCAAAACTTTGTCACATTTCCATAGAGCAATTATTATCACAATTTATATGACATTTGTAAGTCCTTCCTGATAAATTTTCCTTCACATACTTTCATTAATGGAGTCTACCAACAGTTCACGGACATGGCAAATACATTTTACTTCACAACTCTAAAATAGCAATTATCGATCAAAAATCCATATTTTTTCGCAAAATCTTCCAATTAACTATGAGTTCTCTATCAATCAATGACATATCACTACTCTATGAAGATGTCTTGAGTATCAACCCATTTCAAAACTTGAATAATGTAATTCTACGCAAACCTTTGAATATATCGCTTCACATGTGTCATCGATAGAACATTTTACGCAAGAGACGTGCTTATCGGACTGTGGAAACTAAATCTGGCAACAAGGGGGACGCCACTTCAAACATGAAGTGAAAGCATATATATAGATAGGACGCCACTATAAACGCAATATGTAACGTATATTATTGACGCCACATTGATGTTATGATGAAAGGAAGTCATATTGTATAGGAAATGGGAACTCCGTGAATATTGCGTGAAATGGAATTTCTGTGTGAAATCTGAAGAGCCCATGAGAAATTATGTAATATACTTCGATCAGATCTCAAGTATACGCGTTCCTTTCAGTAGACGCCAAAATGAACATCTTTGTAAGGACGTCAAATTGATAGGAGGATTTATATATATATATATATATATATATATATATATATATATATATATATATATATATATATATATATATATATATATATATATATATATATATATATATATATATATATATATATATATATATATATATATATACAGGGTGTAACAGAAATAAGTACATTAAATTTAACCAGTTATAGGACTCATCAAGTGTAACAATATTTCTTAATAACTTTTTCCTGAAATCTCATTTTTTTTTAGCCTTTTTACCCCCCCATAAATTGACGAGCCGTTCAGGTTCTAGCATAATTTGATCAAGTAGCAATAACAATAAAACAATCGATTTTGACAGATATAAGTTGTCAGATACTATTTATTTCTAATTATAAAAGATTGGTACAATAATAACTATTATATTGATTGAAAAATAAAGAATGTCTACCTTCACAAATAACGAGTGTACAGATATTGTATTGGCTCACGGTGAAGCTCAGGGAAATGCTGCTCTAGCTCAACGAATTTATTCGGACCATTTTCCAAATCGTCGCCTTCCAAACATTCGCACTTTTGTGAATGTGGTCCTGCATCTTTGAGATCACTTGGTATACTCAGATCCTATTGATACGATACAAGTTTTGCGAGAACGACTCGAAAATGCAGCTATAAGTATTCGCAATAGCCCACAGATGTTAGAAAAAAGTAAATGATTCATTCCGTCGACGCCTTCAGTGTTATATTGATAATAACGGTGGTCATTTTGAACACTTATTATAATTCAGTTGACCTATAATTTCTTCGTTAATTTATTGATTCGATAAATTTTATTTCATCACTTACCTTTGTCGTTCTCTTCAGAATTTTATCTTCTTTCGTATCTTTTGAACATGTCTCATTTTTGGAGTAAAAACTATTCTAAACTTCTCTTGCGTGCTTGCTCACAGCCTGCGCGCATGTCTTGCGTCTTGCTGTTTCAAGCAGAAGCTCTCAAACAATGATCACTTCATTTGAAAGTTCGGTCAAGTACTCCCTGGTTCGGTCCAACAAGAGGTGTTAAATGCACCCTTTCTAATTGTCTTATCCTTAAATTCGACCACAAAGATACACGCTGCGCAACTCGGTACTATTAAGGGATGCTTAGCTAGCATTCTTTGTTCAAAGAAACACTGTTTTAGTGTCACTGTTAAAGTTTTTAGTTATTGGTGTCGCCATCTCTTGATTGTTAGCCTGACTGTTAGTTAATTCAGCGTGCCCAGCTGATTGCTGTGAGTTCAATGACCTTCGTCATGTGAGATGTTCTGAGTGTTACATCAGTAATACATAATAAAAGCAAGATCATTCATAATCTTCTTGATATTCTGTTAGAGTATAAATTAATTTAGAAGACACTGAGGTATAAATAAGACTGTTATCTTGGAGAATTGATTTCAACGGTAAATCAATGGTAAATCTAACCTAAAGACAGTAAGCAAAAGTATGTATTGCCAAAATTCTCTTAGTTTTCCAGTTTAGTGATATGTCATGATAATTTCATAACAGTTATAAGCAGTGAAAAAATATTATTGAAGCACAAGGACACTACAGTTGAATTCTTCAATTTAATATGTCATGAAAATTTCATAACAGTTGTAAGCAGTGAAAAAACATTATTGAAGCACAAAGACGCTACAGCCTAATTCTTCAGTTCAATAAATAAGTCATTAGGGCGTAATCCCATGTACAATTTACAGAACCTGCCCGACGACTGTTCAAATTTGCAAATTAGGTGCTTATTCTTATTGACATCTGTCATTGTTCTAGCAAATGTCAAACATTCAGAATCATCCATGGGCGCACAGTGAAATTTTTGACTAAACTTCAATGAATTTTAACTCGATATCTAAGGAGCTTACAGACAAAATGTATTCGGAAAAGTTGTTACATTTGACGAGATCTATTACTGGTTAAAATTAATGTACTTATTTCTGTTACACCCTGTATATATATATATATATATATATATATATATATATATATATATATATATATATATATATATATATATATATATATATATATATATATATATATATATATATATATATATATATATATATATATATCTAATGATGTACAAGTAAGTCACGTCAGATTTTCTTGACCATTTTCTCGAAAATTCACAATTTGCATTATATTTAATATAAATATTTGAAATTTTGATGGGATATGGGTTTTGCAGCTTTTAACATATACACCACATTTCAGGAAGATTGACTGTAGAATTTTCAAAAAATTTCAAAGAAAAAATCTGACGTGGATATCACGTGACTCTCTTGTACATCATTGGATATATAGTCAAACACAAAATCTCATTCCAGGGCTAATCGTTTTGGATGAATCTTAAGGACTCTAAGAATCTGTCAAGTAAAATGCGCTTTTAGCCTAGCGTGTTGCTATGGGAACAGTAGATCATCATTATTATGCTTCAACATTCCTGAATACTGATTTGAGAGATTCTACGGCTATCAGTTCTGAATTCATGTGCATCATTGGAAAATGTATTCCAACTGAAGTGCACTTTCGGTTCAGTCTATTGTTATGAAAATAGCAGGCAATTATTCATATGCTACAGCAGACTATAATACCAAATTTCAGTACTTTATAGCCGACCGTTCCGAATATATGCAAATAATTTTCAAAGATTGTCAAGTGAAGTACCTTTTCGGCTCAGTCGATCTCAATGAAAATAGAATATGAATATTAGGATAGTATTCATCGTCTTGAATACTGAATTCTGAAAAGCTACGATCAATCATTTTGTATTTATGCTGAAAACTCGAAAAATGTTTCGGGTAAAGTGCACTTCCGGTTTAGCACATCGCAATCATACAGCTAGATGTAATAGAAATGCTCAATACGCAATTTCAATATTCTACAACTCATTGTTTTGAATTTATGCAAAAAATTTGAGAAGACTGTTCTATAAAGTGCACTTCCAGCTTGAACGATTGGTACAAAAGTAGAAGAAAACCATAAATATGCTACAGCTATTACAATTATCAAATTTCAGTATCCTACGGCTGATCAATCTGGATTTATGCGGAAAATTCAAAAAAGTTTCAAGTAAAGTGTACTTCCGGTACAGACGACTGCAACCATAATGCAAGGTGCTAGTATATTAGTGTTAAATACGAAATTTCAGCACAATACTTTCAAAGGGTTTTGAGATTTTCGAGTTACGCACATACGTACCGACATCAAGCCGAAAATAGTCTCTATGATATTATGTGCCATTTTCGAATGTATCGACCGATTTTTGTTAGCATTCTAACGAATCTCCAATTTTGATCGAGAAATTTGGTAAATCGAGTTTCATTTTAGAGATTTTGGAGCGAATTCTCTAAGAAAATGCTTTGAGTGTGCGTTTTAACTTTTATTTTCAATCAAATAGAAGTGAATCACTTTCTCACCTTCAAATCAGATAGACAACTTCCACAATTAGATATGATTAGGTTATGGTAATAATTATTTGCTGCTTCTTCCACTCAGCTCACTTAATTACTCCGTTTATAAAATTATTACAGCATCAAACTCCGAAATTCCTATTCCTGTAGTAGAACCTACGAGAAAAATTGTTTTAGTGATGATTTCATAGATAAGTATGTCTAAAAAATTCACATTCTTAGGTTAAGTTGGTAAAATGATTATTTCGTTATATTCCTACCTTATTTTGATTGAAATCTGAATCTCTAATACAATCAACTTCCGCAAAATATAAAATTCAATGCGAAACTATTGTAATTTTTTCCGTCAATTAAGAAATCGAAGGGAGATATATTGTCGTATATTCTACACACAATGCAGGACAAAACTGACTGTTATTAAACGCGGCAATATCACATCTGTTGTTTATAAGTGCGCAAGCGCAAGAACTCAATCTGGAGTGCGTTCGGATGCTAAATGTATCGCTCAAAGCAAAGCGATGTCAAATATGATATGATTGATGCTTAGCTAATTTAGTCGAACGACTTGAACCAACTTTTTTTCATTTTAACTAATCTTAAATTCAAAATAATGGCAGAGTTGCCTGTTTGCATGTTGAGGACCTCTGAATTTTTACTTTATAATGTTTCCCATTGCAAATCAATAAATTGTAGTAATATAGAATTTATCAACAATAATAACTATTTCTTGCTTCATTCGACCTGTCAAAAAATAAGTACACCAGTTATATCATATGTAAATACATTGAAGAATATTTTTCATAATATTTGCTTCACTCAGTATAGCGATAAACCTAACAAACACAGGCAATGCTAGGAGTGTAGGTTATGAATTAAATTAACTGATACTATTTGTTTATAATGAGATAAATCAAGTCACATGAATTAGATTTGCACGCATCAAACATCTAATAAATTTTGATGCACAAAAGATCAGGATGGGGAAAATTTAGCTGCATTACATGTAAAAAGAATTAGTAGGTACAGTTCATCGAGTGATGTATGAATCATATTTCATAACATGTCAAATTATAATGATTGATGACTTCATTGTCGTAATTAGATGTCATTACTTAATATGACTCAGTTTTCTGATACAGACTGATGATTCTCACAAAATTTGATTAATGTAAACTCTTATTTGTTCATTCGTTGGAATTTTCAAAGTGTTAGTTTCATTGATAGCGAAAGGATATTATAGTCAGCTCTTGATTGCTTGTTCTATTGTTGTATTTGGACAGAATGTTCGATTGGCTGGGTTCATCAAGATCCAAATCCAAATTCATTCAACTAAAAGAAGTGTGAGATTAGTATAAACCAAACTATCAATGAACAATATTGAAAATCAGAATAGATACTCGTGTATTGTTGAATTTGTACCACATGTATCTACCAAACTGTAATTGACATGTTTCAAATTCCATTCAATCTTCAATACTTATTCCATCCATAACCGAGAAATATCGTGAATTGGAATATCGTATCCAGAAAATAGTATAATTAAATGATGGATCTTCGAATGACAGATAATCAGTATCAGTAATTAAAATTCACATCACTTGAGCAAGCGTTTTAAGTCTCATTGGTTATTCTTTAGTGCCTACGAACAGTTAGGTTTCTTCCAACAATATCATAAAAAATCAATTACTGAGAGTACCACTTCTTTAATTTCTTGAATTTATTGTATGCACGTTTCCTACAATATTTGTGAATGTGAAATAAATTGTCCAGTGTATTAATAACTACATGCCCATATTTCACTATTCTTCAAGATTTGATCCAAGAATTTATCCAATTCTACGGTACGAAATACAAATTTATTTTGATAATTATGTATACATACCCATGAATAACCTTTTTTTTTTGTGCCATCTTCAATTATCCACTATATTCATCAAGTAAAAATGATATTTATCCAAAATGATCCTTAAAACTCTCGTATTTGTTTCCAAAAATATCTATGAATGTCAAAAAGTTGAAATGTCATTTCAACAATTGAATATGAACATCAAGTCGCAATGATCAGAGCAGGACCAGCCACATTGGAACGATAATCAATGCTACAGACATCGCAGCTTGTGATATTCACGCACAAACGCTTGATAGAATGTAGAAAAAAAATGTCTCAATCGGGTTGGTACCATAAAAGTATTTTTCCTAATCAAGGTAGGGCCTGTAGATAGAATTTGCTACAGAACGCAGGCTGACTTAATCCGGCGCTGTCGCAAAAGCCTCGTTTACATTAGAGTGAAACAACTAAACCGGCGCTGTCGCAAAAGCCTCGTTTACATTAGAGTGAAACAACTAAAAAATGTTGGAGATATAAATTATTTAAAACAACTTTTCAGTAAATAAAATGCATCAGATGACATTTGCTCATGACTATTATTTACTAATCTATCATTTGAATTCATGTAGACTCAGTAGATTTTATGAAATCTACCAAAATATTTTGCAGCATGACATGTCAAAGTGACGTTTTCGAAATACAGCAAAAAGCATGAATCACAGTAGAGCGACAAAATTTATAAAAGTTGTACTTATAAATTATTTAAAATACTTTTTTAACAATTGAATTGTATCACAGGACATTTGCTCATGCATATTAAACATTAAACTAATGTTAAAATTCACGTAAATGTAACACAATTAATAAAATTTATACAAAGGTTTTCGAAATTGAAATGTCAAAATGACGTGTGATTTTGTATACCCCTGTGAAAAAGATGAGTAAAAGATAGGGGCACGCTGATCAACGCAAATTTTCGTCGTTTTTAATTTTTCCTGCAAATACTATAAGTACCAAAAATATGAGACCCCCGGAAGGCACTCGTCCTTCTGAATATCTATCGATTAAAAAAAAATTTATTAAAATCCATCAATAAATAGAGGCTGTAGAAATGCGCAAAAAAATGACGAATCTATACCCAGAGTGGAACATAGGGCTTTAAGTATATATGACTAGCGCTTGGCCTGCTACGCAGGCCTAAGCCCTAGGCTTCGCAGCTCGATATGTGAACCGCCTCCGGCAAAAATTCTGTCTCTATAAGATAAATTCCAAATATATTTTTAGCCCACAAAATCCTTCTGCTCCATATTATACTTGTGCATTTCTCCCTACCCGTGATATCACGGTTTCTTATTGACAATTCTCAATATTATCCCATGTATTCATCAATCGGATGAATTGATTCCAACTCTTCTACGAATTACAAAGTCTAAATTCAAAACTTCACAGCGAGATAACATGTCTGTACCATGTTTCGCATATTCTCAGTCATTGCTTCACTGTTTTCGAATACAAATTAGAGTATCAGTTATTACAACTCATGTAATCCCTCTGTTTTATCTTGACGACATACTTACATCCTTACAATTCGCTTCGCTTGTCAATTTGTATGTAATTTCTGTCTCCTTTGTAACTCTCAATATTATTTTGTATAGATATGGGTGATAATGCTGACTGAAATGATGCATGTACATCGAATAAACAAAAAGATGGTTACTCCAGGTGAAACCAAGAATATCGAGTGGAAAAGTGAAATATAATTTCAGTTGAAATTTTGTGTTTTCATCACTTTTTCCCATTATCCTAGATATTTCTCTCAGGAGAATCATTCAGTTGATTCCTTCCATGAATTAGCGTATCTGATCTCTGAGCTCAATTGCGAGATTGATAGGCCGCCTGTTAAGCATGACTATTTTTTCCGTAGTAACATTATTTCCTCATAGATTTTCTTCCAAATCACTTCTTTAAGTCTGAATCACTCAGCTCCAATTGTGCATTCAAAGAAACATGCATGTTCCACGTTCCTCCAGTAGTAATTTTGGAGCTCACGCACTTTGATATACTTTTGCCTTCCAAAGACATATTTTTTATCCATTCAGTCACTACTCTGGCACTCAAAAGCTTACGCTACATGTTTTGACTCCTTATATATAGCCACAATATCCAATTTCCACTGGAATTGTGATATTACTTGTATTAAAATCAATTCAACATGTGTCTCAAATTCTTCTTATATAACATTTTTCCTCCAAAATAGCTAATAAGAAAAAATAACATCAAAGAACATCATAAAATCCACTCGGATATATTTTAACTATTTTCTATTTCAATTGAGGGCACTTCAAAGTTATTATTGGCCGCTATACGAATCAATCTTACATAGGCGGAAACCTCGGCTTTGGCTATCCGTCAGTTGCATTAACTCATAGCCGTTCATTAATCGTGATAAATGAATTTGTGCAGTATAAAAATCTAGTTTACGTATTTATCTTTCCCTTAACTACGCATTGGAACATTAGTAGAATATTGAGACCCAGAGGTTGATAAATATTGGGGCCTAGATAATGAGATGCTAAAAACTCGAGATCCAAATTTTAGAACTTCTCTCATGATTCTTGGGAATGTTGGAAGCACGTAGTTATGACAACTCCAAAATGTCCACACAAAATTGAACATTGTTGTGTGAGAGAAATGGAATATATAGTTTTGTCTCAGTGTAAGTATGCTGGCTTTGTGATTTGGAAGTCGTGGGGTCGAATCCTACCGACGTAGAAGAAGTTGGTAGAATTTCTACTGAATCATAATGTACTCTGTGGCATACTCTCCAAGAGTAAGAACTAAGAGTACCCGTATTATGACGAATGGTAACAGTACTCTCAGAGAATATCAGTTAATTTCACAGATTGCCTTGTGCACTCTTACCAGGTGAAAGGCGTGACTGATATCCATTTACCTATTATATCTAAAATATACCGTTTTCTGAGAGAAATCATACTTCACTAATCTCTTTCGAATTTATCAAACGTTGATAAAATCACTCGAATTGATTCTATTTTTGGGAGAAATGATGAAAAATTCACAAGAAAAATTAAACTATGCCAACAATGGAACAGTTTTTCCGAGATGCCACGCGGCTTCCTCAAGAACTTCTAAGCATGCGGAATAAGTATTATTCTATTGTGACTGTAGAAAAATATTTTTTTGGTTCTTCCACCTGATTCACCAAAGTAGTATTCTATATTTCTCCCAAAGTTATACAATCTAGAAAAATATTTTTTAATAATATTGACTTCTCAATTACTTTTCTCCAATCAATAATATTACCAATGAATGTGAGAAATGTTTACGGAGTATATCATATTGAATGTAAGCACACCATTCCTTTCAAAACAACGCTGCTAGAGCTTTTACTTTATCAAATATCAAAACTTTTAGTATCTATTCTCCACCAATCTCTTCCTGATTAGAACTAAAAATTATTATAATTTTGAATTGACATCAATTCTTTCATAATCACCCTGAATAATACACTGATTGTCCGATATGTCAGTTAAAAACAGTCCAAGAGCTCTTATAGGACTACGATTCAATCAACCATGCTGGCAAAAATACAGACACGATTCACTCCCACTAAATATACATAATTTGGACCACACTCTCTAATAATTGGATCAAGTCATAAGAACAATAGTTATATACATATACCATTCGAACAAATCCAATTTGAATCATCCGTCTGCATACATTTGATAAAAATATTTGATGCACGACTAACAGTTGATGTTGGCCAAGTACGATCCTGTGCTGATGTTAAATTTGTTCGCATTTCTGCCTATCAGAGATCTCTAATCGGAGTCCTATAAGAGCCTTGAGCAGGTCTCAAATGGAATAGACTGTATTTTGATGAGAACAACATTATTCTAATGGTCATTTTGATTAAGAACTGTCCAAAGATTGTTATAGGACTACGATTCAAGCGTTCTGATTGACTTATATTTGAACTAATTTCACAATAGCACAATAATAGCACTTAGTTTGTCAATTGTTCATTAATTATCATGGACAGATTGATTCAAAGATTGAAATTTGTATCCATTCAGGTAATATGTGAGTATACTCCTTGCTTTAATTTCTTGGATTCAATCACAGCAAAGTTGTTGTGAACTCTGAATTCATTGTGAGTGAATCATGTTCACGGCTCAGTCATTCAAAAGACTTGAATCTTAATGCCATGGGAGCTCTTGGACTGTTCTTGAAACACAGGAACTATAGGTCAAAGTGCTATAGATAACTTCTAACAATTATTCATTGGACTTGATACATTTTCTGCAACGTACTATTTCATACATTGTAACCTATTATACAGAATGATACAATCTTTTAGAATCTATTATTGTCTCATTTTCAATTTGAAACAGTCTTTCTGCCATGGCATTCTGGTATCTGTGAATATATGAAATTTTCTTCTCCTAAAGACGATGTTTCTGCAATTTTCGGCCTTTTTATCCAAGCTGAAATGAAATATTTCTTAATGAATGTCAATCCAATGTTTGTAAATTCAATTTATCAAAAAGTGACAACAGATACATTTCTTGACTACGTTAATGATCATGGAATCCTGCAGCAGCTGCTTCTCTTACCGCAAGTTCATAATTTCGGCTTCAGGATCTCTATCGCGGGGGAACAATTCCTCAAGAATCACGTAAACAAAACATAAGTCATCCTTAACACAATAATCATTGTATAAGCTATAAAATATTTCACAGAAAAAAATGCAAATGGGAAATAACTTACGCTCAAATACATCAACAAAACTTTCATTCACATGGAAAAGTTCAGTAAAATTAGCTCCCGATAATCTCACTTCTAGACTACGTATACCTCTGCAGCAGTCGATTTGCAATGGACGACTGACGCATCCGCACAAACAGTCCAGAAGCATAGGCCTTCAAAATGACTGAATCTTTGAGTCTTATAATCAGTACCCTGATCTTAAATTCTGATTCACAATGATTCTATTTCAATATTTTGATGTATATCTAGTCTATATCTATTGGAATGGGGATGAACTATCCCAAGTAACAATTATGACCAAATATGACGTCGACACGACGTCACATTTTTAGTCATAATCGCGTCAGCAAGACGTCAATGCGTGGAGCTATATGACGTCATATTATGACGTAAGTTTGACGTCATATTATGACGTGAGTTCGACGTCATATTATGACCTAAGTTTGACGTCAAATATGACTTGAATTCAACATCACTTTATGATCTTAGTCATCACTTAAATGTTCCTCAAGAACTAAATAATAATAAAATAAGTAATATAGAACATCATAATGTCATATGGTAACATTATTACGTTGCATATCACCTGTTTGAATACTATTTATTCAAAGAACTTTTAGATAATTAGTGAATAATAAAACATCATTGTATTTTCAATTGATTTATTCAAAATACAAATATATTACAGGTAATAAAGAACTATCAAGTAAAAGAAAATCATATGTATCAAAACCTAAAAAAAAATCACCATGAAAAGAAGAAAACTGATCGTCAAGCATCTGTGAATTCTGGACCAATTTTCGTATACCTTCGGGTTATTTATTCAAATGTTGTGACCATGACGATAGTGTCAACAGCCGGCACTGCAGCAATTGAGTCGAAATTTGAAAAAATGCACCATTATATACAGTCATCCTGGAAAACAATTTCATATGATTTTCAGTAATTCAAGATTCAACACTATTATTCAGATCCTATCAATCATCAGCTTTGTAGCTAGAAAAATTTTCAATAACCGTTATGAAATTCGGAAATATCTCTTATGATACATTTGTTTCTAGATTTTAAAATTCTTTAAAATTGATAGCAAATTATTCAATGTGTTGGATATACGATGAGTCACCTTTTTCTAATTTTAATATAGATACCTACCTTCCAATAACTTCAACAAAATTCTTGAGTGGAGCAATATCATGTAAACAAACAAATGAACCTCCCTGAACTGAACTAAAAAAGAAAGACGATTTGTTTGGTGATAGCTTGATATTATAAAAGTCCGAATCTTACCAAAGATTTCCGAACTGTTGTAGAAGATGCGGGAGGCCTCCGAGCAAAAAGTCAAATATGCTACTTTTTGAATGCTTGTAACCCAAATAAATAAAGGATCAGGCTCTTCACTTTTATTGATAGACTGCTAAGAGAAATTCATGGGAATAAATAAGATTCTATCCTCACTGGAATATAAAAGTCAAACACACCAAATTTATATTTCATAACTTAACTCGTTCATAATTCCCATAATTGAACACTGATCTCTATATAATAATTTATTGCTTCATATCTGGATAACCGATACTCATAATGTCGAATTTAAGTCATAAAATTAATGCTGGGATAAAAATGTTACATACGTCACAACATGACGTCGAACTTACGTCATAAAGTGACGTTGAGTTGAAAAATGAGACTCAATTGGTTGAAAACGTAAGCGCAAAGTACACTGATTAAGAAAATATATTTAAAGAATCATTGTATAAAGCATAAGTATGATTTTTTAAAACGCTGAAACATAACGTCAAATTATGACATCTGTTCAACATTTTATGACGTCAAGAAATGACGTCAATTTATGACCACAATTTGACTTAAAATGTGACGTCGAAATATGACCGTCAGCTTATGACTTCATTATGACCAAAATCTGACGTCACATTCTGGTGGAGGGTCAGTCATTGTTACTTGGGATTATTCTGGCTTCATTCAGTCAATCAACAATAGATTATTGTTCAGTCAAAAAATGTATTTCAAATCTACTATCTTATCATATTTGTAGTGTGTGGATACAAAGATATATGTTTATGTACAAATTGAGGCTCATAATATTTGAAAAGCCATAAATAGTCGGATAGAATTAGCATATCTTGGGAGAAAGTAATTTTTATTATTTATTTGTCAGTTCATAACATGGCAGATAACATATCCCATTTGTCATTTTTGGCCATTTTTTTCGAAAATTCATAAGATCGACTGTGAACTTTTGAAGATATGTTGAAAAAACTAAAAGAAGGCTCTTCCGAAAAACGGCCATTGAGAAGTTGTTAGATAACGTACACTAATTTTACAAAAAGCGTTCATTTTTTGAAGAAATACTCTACAATGTACCCGAATGGCGTTCTTTTTGAGCAAGTGAAAGTATGAAAAAAAATCGATTGCAAAAAACCGCACTTCTGCGATAACGATTTTTGGAGTATCAACAATTATAGAGAAGGCTCCATGAGTCGTTATTGTGTTATTGTACATTGACCATTCAAACAACATTCTCAATAGTCAGAATGTGTGTAGTCGGACCGAATCCACGCGAATTGGAAATGCCCCCCAGAGCGTAGCGTCATCCTACCACTTGCCACCGGTCAGAGCGCAAAAATACGGTTTCTTTAGCAATGCTTCTATCGCAACGTTATGATTCTTCACATGAGCAGTAGAATGACGGAGACTGACTGATTTTCGAACGACACTGATTCTTCCCTCACCAAACAGCCTTGATTGCTGCTGCTGCTCTCCAACTCTCTTCTCTCTCTTGCCTCTATCCAAACGGCCTCTAATATTGCTGCTTGATGTCGTTCCCCTCTCTCTACCTCTCACCTGAGCGGCCAATACAACAAGTGAATGACGCGTGGCAATAATACTGCTCTTTCGTAATTCATCGTAACATATTATACCAAACTTAAATCTAGTTCCAATTTTCACATGATTTTTTGTTGGAGAAGGCTTCATATACACTTATTTGACTTCCAATTATATAATAAATATAAGTAGTACATTGCTTTTCACAAAAAACTACGGAAACTATTTCTTGTATTGGTGAAATACGATTTTTGCAATCGATCTTTTCTATACTCACATTTGCTCAAAAGAGACGCCATCTAGTTACTTTGTAGAGTAACTCTTGACAAAGAAAATGCAATCTGTGGAATTGATCTTTGCTGACTAACCATTTTTATGTCCGTTTTTCTTTTTTTTGGTTTTTCCTACATTTCTCAAAAATTTCACGTTCGATACTCTGAAAAATTTGATGCGTATTTTAAAAGCTACTCTACCCACATTCTGTCAAAATTTCGAGTCCCAATAACAGATACAATGCAAGTTATGAATTTCCGAAAAAATAGCTAAAAAACTGCAATCAACCCAAAAGCAGCTGGACTGATCCGTCTTCCTATTGCGTACTTTTTTTAGCGGAACACTATTTTTTGTCAGATGCGTAGTTTTTTAGTAAAACGCAAAAAACTATTTTTGCAGTTTTTCACCTTTTTTTGACAGCCTACCCGACATTGTAGCCGCGTACAAATGGAATATGTTATTTGTCACGTTATGAACTAACAAATACAAAAAAAAAATTTCAAACTATCAATTTTCTTGATTTTAGCATGTTTTTGCGCTAATTCTGCCCGACTTAAATCTCATTATCATTAACCAGAATGACAGACCTATATATAAATTGATGAGCTAAGTCTGATTCTGAGATCTAGTTCGTATATGTCTATTACTGCAAGGGTCGTATCTAAAAGTTATGAAAATTTGATCCTAAAATCTGCCACTACGGGCAGTGATGCGCGTCCTAACTTCTAGTTTCTAATTTTATGGTCTTTGCATTATATTTGTCTATGTCCTTATCAAGAACTAATTCATTCATTTGACACGTAGAGAGAGCACTCTTCAAATGTTCAAATGGAATAAAACGTACAATATTATTATTAAAGATTCCTACAAGAAGAGTATCTTTTGGAAAAAATATTTGTCCGAGTACATATTTCTCCGTTTGTTTTGTACAACAATTAAATCTTGATTCCAACAATCACACTCTAGTACCTGGTATTTACCTCGAAATTGTATACTACGCCCTCCAAAAACATTAGCTCATGAAAAGAATAAAAATTAGAGCCCAGAATATCAGATGACAGAAACTTTAGATCCAGATTTTAGAACTACTGGGAATGCTGCTCTGCCCAATGTTCCCAATATGACAGTGAAAGATGACAGTTAACAATAAACTCTGAATGAATATCTGCAGTCTATGTATATTGATCAAATTTCCAGGATCGGAAGCAGAATATTATTTCATATACCAAGTGAAAAAATACATTCATACTAAATCATCTACATAACCTAAAACACGAAGTTGATGAAAAAACCTATACTCGAATAGAAATAAGTCACTTGTCATACATTGGATGTTATATATTTGAATACTTGTGGATTATTATACAGAATAATGTAGGTACAGTTCATTAAGTGATGTATGATTTATAATTTTTAACAAATCAAATATGATGATTGATGACTCAATTGTTGTTATCAGATTTTATTACTCAATTTGACTCAGTTTTATGATACAGACTGATGATTTTCACAAATTTTGATTGATGTAATCTCCTATTTGTTCATTCGTTGGAATTTTCAAAGTGCTAGCTTCATTGATAGCGAAAGGATATTATAGTCAGCTCTTGATTGCTTGTTCTATTGTTGTATTTGGACAGAATGTTCGATTGGCTGGGTTTATCAAGATCCAAAGTCAAATTTATCCAACTGAAAGAAGTGTGAGTTTAGTATAAGCCAAACCAGCAATGAACAATGTTGAAAATCAGAGTAGATACTCGTGTATTGTTGAATTTGTACCACATGTATCTACCAAACTGTACTTGAAATGTTTAAAATTCAATTCAATCTTCAATACTTATTCTATCCACAACAGAGAAACATCGTGAATTGAAATATCGTATCCAGAAAATAGTATAATTAAATGATGGATTTTTGAATAACAGATAATCAGTATCAGTAATCAGAATTTACATCACTTGAGCAAGCGTTTTGAATCTCTTATGATTATTTTCCAGTGTCTACGAACAGTTAGGTTTCTACCAACAATATCATTACAAATCAATTACTGCATGTATCACTTCTTCAATCTCTTGAATTTATTGTATGCACGTTTCCTAAGATATTTGTGAATGTGATATGAATTGTCCAGTGTATTAATAACAACATGCCTATATTCCACTATTCTTCAAGATTTTTTCCAAGAATTCATCCAATTCTACGGTACGGAATACAAATTTAGTTCAATAATTATGTATACTTACCCTTGAATAACCTATTTTTTTTGTTCCATCTTCAATTATCCACTATATTCATCAAGTAAGAATGATATTCATCCGGAATGATCCTCAAAACTCATATATTTGTTTCCAAAAATATTTTAAAATGTTAAAAAGTTGAAATGTCATTTCGTCATTTCAACAATTGAATATAAACATCAAGTCGCAATGATCAGAACAGGACCAGCCACATTGGAAGAGTTTTTAATGCTACGGATCTCGCAGTTTTTGATATCCACGCACAAACGCCTGATAGAATGTAGAAAAAAATGTGTCAATGGGGTTGGGACCATAAAAGTATTTTTCCAAATCAAGGTAGGACCTCTAGATAGAATTTGCTACAGAACGCAGGCTGACTTAATCCGGCGCTGTCGCAGAAGCCACGTTTACATTAGAGCGAAACAACTAATAAATGTTGAAGATATAAATTATTTAAAACAACTTTTCAGTAAATAAAATGCATCAGATGACATTTGCTCATGACTATTATGTACTCAACTATCATTTAAATTCATGTAGACTTAGTAGATTTTATGAAATCTACCAAAATATTTTTCAGTTTGACATGTCAAAGTGACGTTTTCGAGATACAGTAAAAAGCATGAATCACAGTAGAGCGACAAAATTTATAAAAGTTAAACTCATAAATTATCTAAAATACCTTTTTAACAATCAAATTGTATCGCAGGACATTTGCTCATGCATATTAAACATTAAACTTATGTTGAAATTGACGTAAAAATAACAGAAATTATTAAATTAATGAAAATGTTTTCGAAATTGAAATGTCAAAATGACGTGTGATTTTGTATACCCCTGTGAAATAGATGAGTAAAAGATAGGGGCACGCTGATCAACGCAAATTTTCGTCGTTTTTAATTTTTCCTGCAAATACTATAAGTACCAAAAATATGAGACCCCCGGAAGGCACTCGTCCTAATGAATATCTATCGATTAAAAAAAAATTCATAAAAATCCATCAATAAATACGACCTGTAGAAATGCGCAAAAAAATGACGAATCTATACCCAGAGTGGAACATAGGGCTTTTAGTATATATGACTAGCGCTTGGCCTGCTACGCAGGCCTAAGCCCTAGGCTTCGCAGCTCGATATGTGAACCGCCTCCGGCAAAAATTCTGTCTTTATAAGATAAATTCAAAATATATTTTTAGCCCACAAAATCCTCCTGCTCCCTATTATATTTGTGCATTTCTCCTTACTCGTGATTTCACTATTTTTTATTGACAATTCTCAATATTATCTCATGTATTCATCAATCGGATAAATTGATTTCAATTCTTCTACGAATTACAGAGTCTGAATTCAGAACGTCACAGGAAGATAACAGGATTTCCAATCAAGCCTTTCCTAGGTCATTGTCAAAGTTTTGTAGTGAAATAACAAAGTTTTCTATTCAGCAAGGCTACCTCCTTGAAAGAATTCCTTTTTTTGTGGAATGTTCTTTATACTTCCAGTAATAATTTCACAGCTCACGCACTTTACTTGACTAATGTGTTCGCGAAACATAATTCTCATCCATTTAATCATCACTCTGAAACTCACAAACATCATATTTCTCTACTCTTCAGCTAAAACTACTATATTCATAAGAATCATAATGTTTCTTGACTGTAGGAAAAAGTGACGAATGCAAAAAAAGCTCTGGTTTCAGCCATAAAATTTTTTTATTGATCAATCCACATCTATCAGATTCGGTACCACTCAAGCCACCTTCGGAAGTTTGATGAAAACAATTCAGACAGAAAAATACATCACTTACGGATTGTTGAATTATTCATGAGAAAAAATTATCAATAAAATAGTGAGAAATGACGTACAGCAATCAAAATATGTCCAAAAAGCATATAATTACGGTAATTGAGTTGAATCTTGGAATGAGTTACATGAAACTTCGTGTTTTCCAATCAATAGTTACAAGAATAATAGTTCTTCTACTTTTTATCATCAATAAGAAAACACGTCCACATTTGTAACTTAATTCTTACTCATGAATTTCGAATTAGCTGCAATAGTTATATACTATTTTCATATATTTCTATTGCTGTATGTCATTTCTTTTTATTCCATGTATCTATTCTTTTTTGCTCAGATATTATTCAACAATATATCGGTGATGTATTTCTCTGTCTAAATTGTATTCATATAACTTCTCAAGTGCAGCCAAAGAAATTTGCCTCCATTCATTATAATATCCATGTTCCTGTGAAATTGAGATATTACTTGTATCAAAGCAATGCAGCATGTTTCTGGAGTTTTTCTGTGATAAGTATGAATTCAGCACGTTGAATTTCTAATAATTTTCATACAGAATTTATTTTCAATAAAACATATGTAAAGATTTTTTTTTATTTTCTAATTCTAGTCAATTCTTTCCGGGAGCATAGATACTGTCAATTGATTGGGATGTTTGTATTCGATAGATACAAAATAATGCTCCATTCAGTCATAGGTGTATCTGATTACACATATGTTCAGCAAGAACCACGTGAAGGTAGAAGCATATTTCTTGCCGGGAGAGGATGGGAGTCAAGGGATTTTTAGGTGGAGGAGACATACAGGCAAATTCAGTAATCTTACTATGTGATTAATCTTTCTCATATATATTTTAACTGTTCTTCTATATTCATCGTTCTTTTATACAATAAATTCTAGAGACATAAGGTTCAGTTTTCGAGGGCGAGACCTCGCACCGTTCCAAAATGTCCTAATTAGACGTAATCTTCCCAAAATATTTTGATGTTCCAAACTTTGAGACCGTAAATATATTTGCTGCATTCTATGAAAGATCCATTCGATCATGCTAACGTGATAACTAATAAGAACATAAAAAGAGATAAGAAGCACATTTTTTACTTAGTCTGAATTCAAAAGTTGTTTATTTTCCTTGTTATAATAAAAAGAGAAGTTGAAATTCATGGCACGTTTTAACATTTTTGATTCGTATAGTTCACATTATAATTTAGTATGTAAGCTATGATATACTCAAAATTATTTGAATGAGAATCGCCTATTGAAACAATTCTAAGAAATGTCAAATTTATCCTCTATATGAGCTATGTGGATTATCATTATCTTTCATTAAGATGTATAAGCTATATTATATTGATCTATGCATTACTGTGAAGTAGGCAAGAACAGTTTCAAAAGTAAAGACGTACATATTCAACTTTGCTTTAGTCATGATGGACATTTGCATTTTGTTTCGTTTTGCACGATAAACTCTATCCCCTGTTCTATTTTATTTCACAATTTATAAGGAAACAACAATTAATAATTTGAATCATGATCCACATTCCCCAATTGAGTTTTTTGAGCTGATTTGATTTCTTCTATTAAGGATGAAGAAATGGAATGGAAATATTTGTGCATTATAATTTTTATTTTAATTGTGATGAAAAGATTTGATCTAAATGGAATTTTCGGGAGAAAATATACATCATCAAACTATTTGTTTCAATACTTATATGAAGAGTTGATAAAATAATATTTGTTCATTTTTATTATTTTTATCATAATAATATGATTGAAATGAACTCATTCAGTGGATATATCAATTCGTTATGAATAATAGAAAATCTATTAAAAAAATAGTAACGTGAATGAAAACTGATGAATGGTATAAGTAAACATATTCAACTTGGTCTGAAAATGTGAGATTTTTTCTTGTTGTACCTGTATGATGGATTCTGTTCTATTTTATTCATATTATAAGAAGAATTTTTTTTTGCAAATTAATAGCACGTCTAAACATATCCTGGTGAAATATTTCAATTTTAGTTTGTTCAATGTAGATTATGACTGAGCATGAAGGCTAGAGAATATTTAAAATTATTAAAATAGAAATGGTTGATCGGAAAAATTTTGAAAGATATCGGAGTTATTCTCAATATGAGGTACGTGGATTATCTTTTTTTTTTGTTTATTAGAATGCATTAGCTATATCATGTTGATTATTTAGATTATGTACAGTAGGCAAGAACAGATTCGAAAGTGAAAACGTACATATGGAACTTTGCTTTGGTCATGGTGGACATTTGCATTTTGTTTGTTCTGTACGATAAACTCTATCCTCTGTTCTGTTTTACTCCACAGTTTATAGAAGAAAACAGGTGATAATTCAAATCTTAATCCATGTACCTCAATTGAATTTTCAAGCTATATATATATTATATATATATATACATATATATATATATATATATATATATATATATATATATATATATATATATATATATATATATATATATATATATATATATATCTGTTAAATTTAATTAATGTATTTTGATTGGTTTCTTTCCTTCCATTCTATATTTTGTAATATGTGAAATTTAATTGGAGTATTGTATGTGTATAGAACTGCTGCTAGCCTGTGAATATTATCATTTTGGCTCTCATTTAGCATTGCTCTCTTTTTCATACATTTATTCTCCAATAAATACTACACAATTGGTAATGGAATGGACTGGGAAAGTGTAAAAACCATTTGTTCTTGGAAAATACATTCCAAAATTCAAATTATCAATAACATTTTCAATAGATTCAGCAGTAAACTGATAGTTATTTTCTAGATTCAGATAGGAATTTTCTGATAAATAAATATTATTTCAAGTAAATTATTGAAATATTTCTTTGAAAACTATATTTTTTGTTATACCTTGGTTATTTTTATTGTCTTTATCGTTTTCTGGTATTTTAATCTTCAAACTATCAAAAGATCGAACTCGAGACATAGCAACATATAATTGTCCATGTGAAAACACAGGTTTCTCCAAGTTTATTCCCACGAAATCGAAAGTTTGTCCCTGTGATTTATTTATTGTCATTGAAAAAGCCAGTCTTATTGGAAATTGTCTCCGTTTGATTATGAATGGAAGATCTGAGTCTGTTTGTATCAAATCTATTCTTGGTAAAAAGATTCTGGAATGTGCACTTTGACCTGTTAACACTTCTAGGTCTAAATAGTTATTCTTCATTTGTTTCACGATCAATCGTGTTCCATTGCAAAGACCTTTTCTTGGATTCATGTTACGTAGAAGCATAACAATTGCCCCAATTTTCAATGAGAGTTTATGGGGTGGATATCCAGATGGTGTTTGCTTATGTAAGAATTCTATTGGAAAGTTCATATCGTTCTCCCCCTCATATATCGCTGTATCTGCACTATAATATATTTTGGTCTCACCTACAATTTTTGATAATACAAGTTCATTTTGGATCATCGTATCATCATTTTTTGGTGACAAAATAGCTCTGTTCATAAACTTATATATATTTTGAGGCAAAATCATTTCATTTCCGAATATTTCATCGGCTAATGAGCTTTTGACAAGACAGTGGGATGGTATTGTTGCAATCTCCTTAATACCATTTCCAATGTGAAGTAAATATCCAGCAAATTCTTGTTCATTCTTATTTACTCGCATGTTTCGTGTCAAAGATAGTTTTTTGAATAGGGGCCACAATGAACTGCGTAACATTGAAATCTCGATTATCGCTGTTCTATGATTCGAATGTTTGACTATTGGGAGACATTGTCGGAAATCGCCCCCTAGAACAATTACTTTTCCTCCGAAGAGTAATGAATTATCCATTAAATCTTGTAAAACTAAATTGATAGCTTTAAGTGCATATGATGGTGCCATAGTTATTTCATCCCAAATGATAATGCTTGCTTTCCGAATCAATTTTCCTGCATTACTATTTGCTGAGATTTTACATACGCTATCTTCATTTATTGGTACTGGAAGTTTGAACACAGAATGAACTGTTTGACCACCTTTTAATAGAGTTGCCGCAATTCCGGTCCAAGCTACAGCGAGAACTGTATGTCCTTGTCCTCTTAAAATGCTGATAATGGTATTATAAAGAAATGTTTTGCCGGTACCGCCTGGACCATCAATATAAAAGTAACGCTCTTTACAATTATTATCATTTACTGCATTCAAAATAGAATTGGAGATTTCTAATTGTTCAGAGTTAAATTTTTCTGCATTTTGTGCACCTTCGCGTCTTTCCAAATCTCTATCAATTGTACTGTCAAAATCATCTTCGGTGATCTTGACTGGTTCAGGAAGACCAAAATCTTTCAAATGCAATCTATGTACAATTAGAATTTCTTGAATTTTTTGTAAGCATTTGTTTACAGCGACTTGCTTAGAATATTTTCGTGAATAGTCTTCCATCAAATATTCTTTGAAATTTTCCCACAAACGAAGTGCATTTGCTGAAGTATGGAAACTGATCAAATATGCAAATAATTCACGTAATTGCTTGGGGAATTTGTCGAGCACAGCTTCTTGTAAGCAATTTTCGCATTCTTCATCATTTTCTAATAATCCTTTTGCGCGTGCTGCTTCCTGATAAGTGTTGTATAATTTACCATCGACAGTTCGTAAATCATCAAAGCTTTTCGCTCCCATAACATTAACTAAGAGTAATCGGAGATGGAATCTCTCTCTATCTTTTGGACTTACAGAAACTATTCTACCAATTACGGGCTTAGTTTCTCTCTGTCTTATTTTCCATACGTTTTGATTGGTGAATACGTAGTATTTTGGAATATCCATATAATTGTATTGTCGTGCTGCAACATCGGTTTGATTCAACAAGAACCAAGCTGTCAATGTTGTATGACGTGTTTTTGCCCGTTCTACGGCTTTCTGTATTTGTGCTGGATGGAATACAACTGTTTGTTGATATTGTAGATGAACTGCCAGATCAAAAACTGCATGTGATTTATCATATAGTTGGTATTCATATAGTCGCCAAATACATTCGACTGGACAAATGTATCTTGTACTTTCATAGCCTTTAATTTCGTCCCAAACGAAATTTTTTTCATTCTCCACTGGTCCCAATTTTATGGTAGCGCAATCATGTCCTTTGCATAAATAATCACATATATATTTTATACTCTTAACTGATGAACATATTTCTACATTAATATGAGTTCTATACTTCTTGCTTAAATATGGATTATACGGAACAATCCACCTGTTGTCTATTTCATATTTGATAGAACCGTTTTTGTAAAAAATGAACATTTTAATATTGTTATTACGTCGTCTGTAAATAGGATATCCATTCACATTTTCAATAGTCTCGTTTCGGAAATCCTTTGGATATTTTTTGGAACATTTATTATCACTCATACATGGCGAGTTTTTATTCAAAATACCACAAGGCCCATGAATCATGTGCGATCTGATTACTTGATATAATTCCTGTTCCTTATCTTCATCAGGTATTTCTGCACTCACAATTGCATCAATATCATCTTTGTTTCGTATTTTGTCATTTTCGTCCAATGTAATTAACAGATGCATATGCGGTAATCCGCGTTTCTGAAATTCTATTACATATTTATAAGCAATTACTTTGCCAAAAATACTTCCTTTGATAATGTCATTCAAAATCGATTTGTTTTTACCATGGAAAACACGTGCGACAAGATCTGGTCGGTCCGAAGCAGTTTGTCCTTCATGTAAGTTTTCTGTAATCTCTTTCCACTTTGGATTGCAAGTAACAGTTATGAAAAGATCAGGTTTACCGAATTCACGAACAATTGCCATGGCGTTCTGATACATTTTTTGCATAAATCGCGGACCGCCTTGAAAAGTTGAGGGTAATATTACCATCGTACCTGGTTTTGCACCTTCGCTGGCTGATTTATTATTGATATGATCCATCAGCCCACTATATAGCTCCACTCTAAGCTTTGGTTGATTCTGTCGAATAAAATTCAAACGTTCAGCCTCTACTTTTACGTAAGCGTCCACAATGTACTGTTGCGTGAGTTTACCAGCTGATAAACACGGATTGAAGACACTACGATCTGCTAAGCGATTTGTATAAAATTGAAGCATGGTCTGTTTCTTAACACCATCTACTTGTTTCATGTTCATTTGCCAACCTTTTTCTCCACGGGGAAACAATAAAGGATACGTCATTGGATCACAATTTTCACTAAACTGATGAATCCTGACACTACCTTTTCCTCTTGGATGTATACAAATATCTCGATCAATTGGTGGTTCGCCATCAGTTGAAGTGAAAACAACAGCAACCTCATTACTCGTTGGTAGATTATATCTCCGTTTGTCTTGTGTACGATCGCTAATAATCCAAAGATTGATTTCTGGTAATGTTTGATTATTCTGTCTAGCCTTCTCAACCTCAATTTGTTCAACTTCTTTTAACATCATGTATGCAGATGCATATGGATTAACTTTTCGTATGAGTTCATCTAGCTTTTGCATTATTTCTGGTTTGCATAATTTGTTGGAATCTTGATCCATCCTTTTTGCCAACGCATCCATTGTATCAATGATGTACAACTGTGCATATTTTTCTGTCTTGCCATTCGATGGGTGAATTGATCCATATGTACTATGATATATTTGACCATGGATTCTAAAAATATATGGTCCTTTTCCTGGAGGAAGTGCAATCTGCGCTCCCATGGACGCAAAAGCTAAAGCACTATTATAATTCCTAATATGTTCTCTGAAATTTCTGCTATCCGCATTATCACCTATCATCAGTTCTTTCAAATATTCTGGAAAATCCGGAAATATTTCAACTACTAATTTTCCTTTACGACAACAAGTTGTAAATTTCCCGTCCGATGGTTTTTCACAAGCGAAATTTCTTGAGTGACAATTAGAACATAGAGTACTCATTAATCCTAAATAATGTGGTTCAATATTTTCTTCTAGATTTCTTGTAGCCATTTTATAAGTATCTGTTAGTATCTTAGAAGATATACTTCTTCTGTTCTTTATTATTCCATCATTATGAATTAATCTTCTATGCTTTTGCTCATCAATTTTAGATGTTACAATTCTACGTTTATCTTCTCTATTCCTTTTTAATCGTTCTTGCTTTTCTTTTTCTGTTTCTTCTTCAATATACTTCTTGAAAACATCTCTTTTATTTCGTAATCTATCATTACGCTTTTCCGGAATCTCTCTCTCAATATATTTTTTTTCATTATTTCTCAATGTCTGTAGTCTCTTTTCACGTTCAATTCTTGATTCATGACTTAAACTGATATAATTATAATTGGCATGTAATTTTAAACGTTCATTCTTTTCATCTTGATTTTCTGATTGCTTTCTTTTTCTATAATTCTCGTGTAATTTTTGCTGTCTCAATTTAATAGGGAATTTTGATATTTGTCGAGTTCTGAACATATTGATTGCATGAGTTCTAAGTTGTGCGATATCGTAGACTTCATTTTCCGGATCTCGATTCAGTAAAATACTTGAACAGAATGCCATTGCAAATAAACCACAATCGAAACCATTTGTTTGTCTTTGTACTTTCGCAAACCTAATTTGAGGATGATACGGAAATAAACGATCTAAATAATTGCTTGCGTCTTGATGAAGAGTTGTTGAATTCAAACTATCATAGATGGCAACAGATATACCATCATAATAAGCTGTTATCCAATGTCCGATTCTTGAACCAAAATTGCGCAAATGTAGAATTTGAAGATGTTCAGTACCTTCTGGTATTGCATTAATCCTATTTGGAGCCTCTATATAATATGTTGGTTGAGGTCTGTAGTTTGAGAAAGCATGAATCATAGTGAAAAATACGTCGAAATGACTATCTTCTAGATAACCTGAGGGATCCTGTAAAATGTTGTAGTCATGTTCTGTTAGTTCCTGTACCATTCTTAAATTATTATTAACGTTCATATTATTATTCAAACTTATATCTTCTTCATTAGTAATAGTTTGTGTATTGTTTTGTAAAAGTATCTCAGAATCTCTAGATTCCCGATATCTCACCTGTCTTCTTGAACGTTTTGACCTATTTTTCGTCGGCATTGTAGCGTATTTTTGAGCTCAATAAAGAAATTGATTCAATTGACTTCAATTTGAAAATTGTCAAACAAAATTATGAATCTGATACTCTAGTTATTCTGATTTATCAAGTAAATTGATTTCTCACCTTTCAATCCAATATATGACTTTCTCAGTCGATGGTAAATTTGGTGATAGTAATTATTCAAAGACTTACTCAGCTCTCCTGAGTGGTTCGCATATGAATGAGTCACAGGATCAAGTTAAAGAATTATTATTCTCCGCATCAAAATCTATAAATAATAAATAAAAATTGTAGCAGTCAGTACTTGGTGAAAATATATTCAAATCAAGTGGATCATCATTTATAAATTATATATAGAGCATGAAGAGTTTCCCAAGGTATAATTTTTTTTAGAGATAATAATTAAATGTTCCTCAGAAAACTATTCTTTCTCTATTATTCCTCTATATATCACGTGGAAGAAGTGAAATATATTCTCTTGATATTTGAATTTTATTCACTTCCTCGCTTTTTTTCCACATTTTATAATTTGTTCATTGAATTGTGTAAAAGTGCGGTACCTCAGAAAATATTATACTTTGGCTGAGCTACTCGTTTTTTCAATATTTTTCTGAGACAACGAAGATTCAGAATGGGGTTAGTTATTGACAAATGAATTTTTTCGCTCATTGCTTCGACAGCAAACAAATTCTGGATAATTTTATGAATTATGCCAATTTTAAGTCATTTTTCTAGTCTCTTTTGCTGTATGTTGTCTAACAACTGAGATACTATGATGAATTCTTCATTCACTCTTTAATATATTTCTATAACATTTATATTCAATTTACAATTTTACATATTTTTAATGTATCAAAAAGACATACACAAACATCCACGTCTCGGGTGAGTATTGAATCCAAAATACCTAGTAGTGGAGCGGCAAAGATTGCTTGTGTGCTGTCTAAACATGTTTGACTACCGACGCGGTTAACTTACAACTGGAAAATGCCAATCAATAATGGCAGCTCATATCCCAATTATTGTCCAATATTCTGTCGCGTTCTCAAGATGTGCAAAATTGTAATATATTTTAAACGACTGTAAAGCCATTAACCAGCAAAGCAAAACACTTTCAAAAGGAATGAAAAAGTTTATTTAATCTATTTCAAGATGTAGTGAAGCGCGCTTTCGGTACAGTCGGTTGCTATGAGAACAGTAGATCATCATTCTGATACTGAATTTATGTGCAAAATTTAGAGAAAAATCCAACTGAAGTGCACTTCTGATTCTGTGGATTGTTATATGAATAGTAGGCAATCATTCAGATTCTACAACAGACTGAAATACTTAATTTAAAATCTATGCAAGAAATTGTAAGACTATCAAGTGGAGTACACTTTTGACTCAGTCGATCTCAGTGGAAATAGGATATGAGCATCAAAATAGTACAATTGTCTTGAATACTGACAGCAAACATTTTAGATATAATTGTTTTGGATACGTGCTAGAAATGTTACGATGAAAATAAAACAATAAGAAGAAATATGACATTCTGCGATTTGAAGAAAAATATATATATTTTTATAATGTGAGTGATGTATTCTTGGGATTTCAGTCAATTAAATCTTATTTCTTTCCTGCTTTACAGTTCCGGCTGCACTGTAAAGCAGAAAAGAAATAAAATTAGATTGACTGAAATCCGAAGAATACATCACTCACATTATTTACAAATCCAGTCAGCGTCAACCATTTTATCCAATATATTTTTATCTTCAAAATGGTAATTGATAGTAAGAAAATTTGTAGCTTTTCAATTCATCTTCACATTGGTAATAAAAGTATTCTTTATGTTCCATGGTTTTCCAGATATCACATAGAACTCAAATTTTTTGATAAATATTTATCAAAAAAATGAGTTCTGAAAAGTTTTGTCCCTCATTAATCTTCTTGAATGAAAACCATATTTATGAATGATATAAAAAAATACATTACTCTCCCTCTGTACAAAGACGGAATATTTTTTTACTTTCAACCAATGCAATTCCTTATGTTCTACATAGAAAAAAGTTATGGTACAATAAAAACAATGTAATGGGAAAAATTAATTGAATTTTGAAATGGAGAGCTTCTTCAACAAGTGAGAATACAGGCATCAGACAAAAATAAAGAAAAATATCTGAAGCTGTTAATTCATGGTACAGAGCCTTTGCATCCAAATTATTGACACTCCTCTGAAACATTGTGTGTGGCTTCATTTTGTCCGACAATTTGACTATCTGCGAAATTGCTGCATTTATCACTAAATATGCGGAAAAGACGTCTATTACATTATTTATTCTATATTATCAGCATCACTTTTATTCCGACATGAATGTTGATGCGTTCAGCGTGACTTTTATCCCCAACATGTCAAAATAACAAGTTTTGTGAGAGTACTAATATTTGGTCAAATATTCCAGCATTGTTAAATAAACATTAGTAAAGTTGAATGGTGATTTTATGTGGCAGAACATATTCTGCATATTTCCAGTCCGTCTTCGAAGATA
The DNA here is from genome assembly GCA_963989225.1 of Dromius quadrimaculatus. NCBI lineage: Eukaryota > Metazoa > Arthropoda > Insecta > Coleoptera > Carabidae > Dromius > Dromius quadrimaculatus. The sequence goes on from OZ022334.1 coordinate 17,086,846, forward strand.
AGCAAGTTTCTTGAACAAATAATATATTGCCCGACAAAAAAGGTATGCTGTAATGCCAGTCCAAAAATAGAGAAGAAAAATCGGCGTTTCCTATGTTACCTTCGCACATAATAAAATCTGCATTTTAACCAAATATTGTACACTCATTTTAAAATAATTAATAATAATACTCAGAATTCCACGCCCTTTTTTCTATAGTTGAGTCCATAGCGATTTTTCAATCATAAAAATATTTCCATTGCGCATTATACATAGAGATGCAACATTAAAAAAAAATGATTGGAATATATCCATGTAATGCAGTAGCCACACCAACATTTAATGTGGTCAAGTAAGGCGTTATGTGATTATTGACATATTGTCATGACAATGTGTTTATCATCGTATAGCGCCTTAATTATTGACATTAGACGTTAGTGTAGCCCCAGTATAAAATTAAACATACAATTTGAACATATCATTATTGCACAAAAAAAAACACTGATGGGAATCGGAAAATTTGAATGACGATGTTAAAGAAGAAATGTAAGAGAGATGCAAAGGAAAACTTGTTGTAATATTAGAATACTATTGGAAATTTAAAAATTCAAACTTCCAGGAATGAGAACTAACTATTCACTTGCAGATAAACCAATCAACTTTGGAATAACTATTGAAAAAGTTGGCAGTTTTCAGAAAGAAAATCAAATTTTACATAATTATTCACTTTTTTTCAGTCGGAGAAAAAAAGTATTCGTACAATCGTTCGTTGTATGTAGAGCTGAGAATGGACTATCACTAATTAAAGAAGATCATTTAACGTTCTATCTATGATATATTGAGCAATACCAGGTGGTCAAAGTATTTCTCTTTAGAAATCAGCTTTAACATACTCTTTGACATCTCCAAAATACTCTTCGTAAATTTCTTTATGAATATGCAAAAGATATTTCATCGGACAATCACACTAATGTGTTCTTTGCATCATTTAAAAACGAAAAAAATCGAAAGTTAATGTTAATGTTAATCAGCAAACCAATCTTGTGGAATTGATATTTCGAGGGAGTCGAAATGAAAATATGCAGCATAAGTTATGTCGGACAAAATCACAATTCAACTTCAGTAATGTTTAATTAATAATGTTGAAATATTCGACTGGATATTAAAAGTCTTGCAAAACTTGTAATTTTGACATGTTGGTGATGGGGATAGAGACGAATGCATCAACATTTATGTCGGAATAGATATTGTTTGTGTTTCTCCTTATATAATTCTATAGTTGACCTATGAAAGGGAGTGATGTTTTTAATTTACAATGAATCATGAAATCTACGCATTTTCCGACTGTTCAGTGGGAGATACAGCAGCTTCCAGAATTTTTGCAGATAAAAAAGTTTTTGGACTCTCCAAAATGATGCCTTACTCAGATTATATAGTTAGATACAGCATCACATAACAGATGAATTTAGACAAACGGTGATTACCTTTTATAATACTATAGAAATTCCTACATTAAGTATTGGAAATCATTATTTTTGCACAGATTATTATAAAATGAAGATCATATTTTTCTTCCTCTTCCAATCGTATAAGTAACCAACCACTATTAGAATAGTTACATATATGTAGTATGATTATATAGAAAACCAAATGCTCTTTTTGAGTGTATTGACCTAGTTTTCGTCAGCATTTTAACGAATCATTAATTCTTATTGATGATTTGCTGAATTGAATTCAGGATTTTGAAGCAAACTTTTCAAGGTAAAACTTTGATTGCTCATTGAAAGTTTTATTTTTAATTGAGTGGGATTGAATTACTTCCTTACCTTTTAATGATATAAACGATTTTCACAATAAAAAATGATCAGGTAATTGTGATTATTTGATGCCTTTCTCACTCGACCCACTTTATAACCTATTTATTAGTGAATTTAGCTCAGAAACTTCTATAGTAGTAGTAGAACCTACAAGTAGAATTGATTTTAGAAGTGGTTCCATAGATAACTATGATTGAAAAAACACGCTCTTAGGTTAGGTCAATATTGCCAGCAAAAATTTGAAATATATAATCATTTTGTCATATTCCTACCTTAATTTTATTGAAACTGTTCAAAAGAGTCTCTCATCCAGTCAACTTCCACATCAAATGAAATCTAATGCGAGATTAGTTCTATCTTTTCAATCAATGAACAACTTTGGAAGTGAATGTCTGGTGCGTCTGGTGTGCACAAGACAAAACTGCAGAGAAAACGCGGGAATGCTACCACTGGTCTTTGTTGCAGTTATGCCACAAGTCAATGAAGTAACTATCATTCAATGTTGCCAAAATTATGAAGTTTCACTTAAAATTATGTTACAATCTATTTTTTCTTTTGATAAAAGACATGTTTGGAAATTCTTCCTTTCTTTCAAGAAAATAAAAGATCACTTGAACATCATCACAACGTGAAAAACTAAAATAGAAGATTGCATTTCACCTGCACGTAAAAAGGAAAGAATTGTTTTAAATTTGTTTTTTTCCAAGGAAAATTCTCACTACCACTTTTATTTGATTTCAAAATATTCAAATCGAGATTGGTTTGACAAGGACTTGACATAATAATGATTTCAAATTTCAATTAATACACAATGTGCGTTGTATGATAGTAAATTTATATACCTACCCCAAATATACTATACCATGTTGTTAAATTGGTTGCTTTCTTTAGGGACTGCGAAATAAGAACCACCTGATCATGTTATAATTCAATAATTATGGTACAAGTGGCAACATTGTTTTGCTGTGTAAGAATGTAGCCGCGAAATATATGAATTCAAATTGTGAATGCCTATATTTATATTGTGCTATATACACTTTACATGAATATCTCCTTAAATTGATTCAAAAGCAACAATCATATCGTATCTTAGAGCTGATGATAAGAGCAGTTCTGTTTCTCGAAACGTTATGGTTCATATGTTTGAATAAATAACCATTTATAATTACTTTGGACCTCTTAGGACCAACTTTCACCTAATCATTGCAACGGATCCTCAAACATTTTTACCAATGGATATTAGTTGATCACTTTGCAATATTAATCTAAATTAAATAAAGTATCATTCATTATGATATCTGTTATAACTTTTTTTTATTTATAAACATGATACAATTCATTCACATGAAGAATAGTGCAATTACATAGTACAATAAAAGATTGACCAAGATTGACCAAGAAATATGGAATTCTGTGATATCTGGTTTTATAAGAGATCAATTGGATTCACTTCCATATAGCATAAATCTATTCCATCCAATACCGTTACATAAAAGATTTGTTAATATGGTCTTTTTAAATCAATAATATCCACCATTAATCACTGAGTGAGGAGATAATAATAATGATATATATATATATATATATATATATATATATATATATATATATATATATATATATATATATATATATATATATATATATATATATATATATATATATATATATATATATATATATATATATATATATATATATATATATATATATATATATATATATATATATATATATATATATATATATATATATGGTTTATCAAGACAATGGAACAATGCGTTTCACTCGTTTATATGAAAAGATACACAAAAAGTGATGAGAAACTCAACTATACAACAAAATATAAATCCTGGAATGTAATTTAAAAAAAAAAGTGTCACAACAGATAAGTACCAGTGTACAATTGACCACGTAGTTTGTAAACCTAAAATAAATAAAAAAAAAAGTGATGAAGACATTTTTACATAAATATCATTTTCATTCCAGTGGCTCTCGAACTATGGATTAATATCATATTTTTTCAAATAGGATAACATTATATCATATCAGGTCATTGAATAGATTTTTTTCTTTCTGAATTCAACCATATAATAATATTATATCCTTACATCGCAAAAAGTTCTTCAAAAATCAATTTATAATTTATTATTCCACTTTATCATAATCTCTGAAGTAGTCTGTGCAAAAATTGAATTATTGTTATAATCTGTCATTCTTCTATGCATTCGTCTAATATTATCATAAAAATGGTAATTTGATCTCCTTTCTAATAATTAATAATATAATAATAATGGTAGCTTAATAGATATCTACTGATTATTTCGATTTATTGATGTGCTACAGTGAGACCCGTCAAAATGCAGTTCAAGTATGCAATTAATTTACTAAAAAATATACGAATAAACCCAGACCAAATCGTGAAGTAATCATGAGACTTAGAAGAAATATAACAAATTCTAGAACATTACGGAAAGAATGCGTGGAAAACAGAAGAATTTAGTCAATACTTGAATATCGAATATAATAAAGGAAGAATCAAATTTATTTATTTCAATGATTAAATGTTTGCGCAAACTACTTGGAAAAATATAATAGAATGAAGAACTCATTTTGAATTAATTTCTATCAAAATTCTCACAATGATAGGGTACAATATTATTATATAGTTGAATTCAGAAAAAAAATCACTATTCAATGGCTCAAAAAAATATTTATGATTCCATTCAAAAAAATATTATATTGATCCATAGTTTGAGTACTACTGTTTTCAATATGATAATATTTTCCTGAATGTGTCCCTTTCTACAAAATATCTATATCAATTTTTTGTGTATCTTTTCATATAAACAAGTAAACTGCACTGTTCCATTATCTTGATACACCCTGTATATATATGGATAAATAAATCAAATATATGTACATATATAAGGGTGGGTCAAGAATAATAACAATCTGTTTCTCCTTAAGTTACCGTAGAAATATCATTCAAAATGATGAAATAAAAATTATGTGTAAGTTTGAGCTAATAATATTAATATTAGGAGGTGCCTCTTCGTGATTTTTGATTTTCCATTTGAATAACACGAGACAGGAAGTTCTTACAATTTGGAACTTCATTGCGTTCTAACGGATCAGCGTGATGTGAAAATCAATACTCATTCTTGCAGGAAATTGAACAATCTCCAAAAAAGGTCTGATACGATTTTTCGGTAAGTCGACTCGTTTCAAAAATATTCAAGGTTGAAGTTCAATCTTTAAGGTTCATGATGACCTATAATTTTTTAGTATTTTGAGCCTCCATTTCATGATAATAATTGAAGAATATATTGGTCATCGCTCACCATTTTAGGCTAAGCTTTAGCCTCAAATAATTCTCAAACGAGTCGACAGCAAAAAATCATATTGCACCTCTTTTGGAAATCGTTCTATTCTCTACAAGAATATGTATTGATTCCTACAACACGTAACTCCGTCAAAACGTAATAAATTTTCAGAATAAATTTTTTTTCTTGTATTATTCAAATTAGGAAACAGAAATCACGAAGATGCACGTCTAAATATCAATTTTCTCAAAATTTTTACTTGTCATCATGATTTTATTTCACTTTGAAATTTGCTCAGCAACAGTTTGGCATTTGGATGATGGGACATGAAAATTCCTTCTGACTTTCAACGGAATATTGCAAGTCTCCAGCTCGAGCAGGTCTCAAAATTTTTATTTTCCCATCAGTTTCAGGTGGCAGATATAATACAGAATTATCCATTGATTAGAAACGTCTGAAACAAAAAATCAAAATACAAAACAATGTATTCAAATAACTTTGGCGAAATTGAATGCACTATACCTTGTAACATCCCGTATAATCACAGGCAAAGTATTACCAGCCATATTGGCATTTGTGATTGATTACTGTTCCACAGAATCAGAGGAAGAGCTAAAATAAAAATGAAGCAGATCAATTTCAAAATAAAGTACAAGTACAGCAGATAATAATTTAGTTCTATAGATATAATTATAAAGTGTGTAGTTCGTGGAACATTGTACTATTATTGGGAACTGTTAGGTGCAGCACAGCACGATTATTTTATATCAGAATAGCTAATTGCCACTTTCTTTTTATTACTGGAGTTAAATAAAATAATTTTATTCAAATCTTTCAACAGTTGTGACAGTGTGCTACTGAAAAATCTGTGCATAACAATAAACATATTGGAATCATTTAAAAAAAAAAAACAGAAATCAGATCATAAAATTACTCTATAATATATTCACGTTCGCTATGCTTTAGAAAATTTGAGCCCTAATAATGCAATTGCATGTAGGTCTTTCAAGAAATTAGAAAATATGGCATTTTGTCTACTTACGCATACAAGAGAAAAATAAGCGGTACGGCATCCAGTTTCAGAAATTTCTTTCCTTGCTCATTTTGAAGAAAACAAGTTCTTAAAGGATTATTTGATTAACAACACGATCATTTGGGCAGCACACGTCAGCCTACTCTTTTCTTAGAATTGCCACTTCCAGAATTATTCGTAGTGAAATAATTAGAACTCATTGTCTTGATATGAATATTTTAGTCAAGTACACAATCACCTGAAATGCATACTTTTATTCATGCGTTCATTATTCATTGTGTCATCTTTGAGAAACCTGAAAAATGCATAATTGAAAAGAAGTCAAACATATAATATCTCTCAATCTGTTGCACTTCCTAATTATGCTATTGATAAATGATAGTTGAAAAATAGATAAATTTAATTCACCTATGAGAAGTTATATTCAGTTGCTTGGTAGAAATTCTACAGCTGAGTTCATAATTCATTTTTGAAATCTGAGAAACAGCAGCACTGCACAAAAACAACAATTTAAAATTATAAATGCTATCAAACAAACAACAACAGTTTGAGGTTAGAAATGACTGACAGTCAATCAGTGATGCCACAAGTTGGTGAAAAAATTATCGTTCAGTGTTGCCAGATTTATTATATTCTCTTTGAATATTACCATTGGAAAGTATTTGAGAATTAGAAAAATTGGAATATCATCTCAACCATTAGAATACATCACATATCGTTCGCTCATCAGTCAATTACACGAAACTATTGATCAAATTCATGTAGATTTAGTATATCTAATAAAATTCACTTAAACATATACCAACTGTCATTTTATCGAGACGCAGTGATCAGAACCGGCTTAGCCATATAGCTAGAGAAGCAAATGCTTAGCGCCATGCGCATTGAAAAATCTGCGCTGAAACGTCTGCGAAACTTTAGAGAAAAATGTTCAAATTAAGATGTGACAATGAAAATGTCCCATCAAAATAATAAAGGGTCTCTAAATAGAATTTGCTGGAGACCGCGCATTGGCTTGATGCGGCACTACCGCAAAAGTTGAAATTACACTAGAGCGAAACAAATTTTGGATGTGAAAAATGTGAATCATTAAAAACTACTTTTGAGCAGTTAAAATGCATCACATGACATTTGCTCATGAGTTTTATACTCTAAATAATTGTTTAAAATCATTCAGACTCAGTAGATTTAATAATATTCACAAATATATTTCTCAACTTGATCTGTCACAGTGACGTGTCAACGACACGGCAAAAAGTCGGATTTACAATAGGACGAAATAAATTATTAGAATCTTTGATCAAAATTATTTAAAATACCTCTTTAACAATTGAATTGCATCACAGGACATTTGCTCATGCATATTAAACATTGAACTGATGTTAAAATTGACGTAAAAATAACAGAAATAATAAAATTTATAAAAATATTTTCGAAATTGAAATGTCAAAATGACGTGTGATTTTGTATACCCCTGTTGAACAGATGACAAAAAGATATTGGCTCGTTGATCAACAAAAATTTTGGCCGTTTTTAATTTTTCCTGAAAATACTATAAGTACCAAAAATATGAGACCCCCGGAAGGCACTCGTCCTTATGAATATCTATCGAATGTAAAAAATTTCATAAAAATTCATCAATAAATACGACCTGTAGAAGAGCGCAAAAAAGTGATTACCCTATAGTCAGAGAATTAAGCCTTTTAGTATATAGTAACTAGCGCTTGGCCTGCTACGCAGGCCTAAGCCCTAGGCTTCGCAGCTCGATATGTGAACCGCCTCCGGCAAAAATTCTGTCTTTATAAGATAAATTCAAAATATATTTTTAGCCCACAAAATCCTCCTGCTCCCTATTATATTTGTGCATCTCTCCCTACTCGTGATTTCACTATTTTTTATTGACAATTCTCAATATTATTTCATGTATTCATCAATCGGATAAATTGACTCCAATTCTTTTACGAATTACAGAGTCTGAATTTGGAACGTCACAGGAAGATAACAGGATTTCCAATCAAGCCTTTCCTAGGTCATTGTCAAAGTTTTGTAGTGAAATAACGGAATTTTCTATCAAGCAAGGCTACCTCCTTGAAAGAATTCCTTTTTTTGTGGAATGTTCTCTTTACTCCCAGTAATAATTTCACAGCTCACGCACTTTACTTGACTTATGTGTTCGCGAAACATAAGTCTTATCCATTTAATCATCACTCTGAAACTCACAAACATCATATTTCTCTACTCTTCAGCTAAAACTACTATATTCATAAGAATCATAATGTTTCTTGACTGTAGGAAAAAGTGACGAATGCAAAAAAAGCTCTGGTTTCAGCCATAAAATTTTTTTATTGATCAATCCACATCTATCAGATTCGGTTCCACTCAAGCCACCTTCGGGAGTTGGATGAAAACAATTCAGACAGAAAAATACATCGCTTACGGATTGTTGAATTATTCATAAGAAAAAATTATCAATAAAATAGTGAGAAATGACGTACAGCAATTAAAATATGTCCAAAAAGCATATAATTACGGTAATTGAGTTGAATCTTGGAATGAGTTACATGAAACTTCGTGTTTTCCTATCAATAGTTACAAGAATAATAGTTCTTCTACTTTTTATCATCAATGAGAAAACACGTCCACATTTGTAACTTAATTCTTACTCATGAGTTTCGAATTAGCTGCAATAATTATATGCTATTTTCGCATATTCCAATTGCTGTATGTCATTTCTTTGTATTCCATTCACTTATTCTTTTTTTCTCATATATTATTCAACAATATATCGGTGATGTATTTTTCTGCCTAAATTGTATTCATATAACTTCTGAAGAGGGCTCAAGTGCAGCCAAAGAAATTTGTCTTCATTTATTATAATATCCATGTTCCTGTGAAATTGAGATATTACTTGTATCAAAGCAATGCAGCATGTATCTGGAGTTTTTCTGTGATTACTATGAATTCGGCAGGTTGAATTTCCAATCATTTTCATACAGAATTTATTTTCAATAAAACATATGAAAAGATTTTTTTAAATTTTCTAATTCTAGTCAATTTTTTCCGGAAGCATAGATACTGTCAACTGATTGGGAGGTTTGTATTCGATAGATAGAAGATAATGCTCCATTCAGTCATAGGTGTATCTGATTACACATATGTTCAGCAAGAACCACGTGAAGGTAGAAGCATATTTCTTGCCGGGAGAGGATGGGAGTCAAAGGATTTTCAGGTGGAGGAGACATAGAGACAAATTCAGTAATCTTACTATGTGATTAATCTTTCTCATATATATTTTAACTGTTCTTCTATATTCATCGTTCTTTTATACAATGAATTCTAGAGACATAAGGTTCAGTTTTCGAGGGCGAGACCTCGCACCGTTCCAAAATGTCCTAGGATATGACGATATTCCTCGTAGTATTTTCAAAATAGTGACTCTAATTAGACGTAATCTTCCCAAAATATTTTGATGTTCCAAACTTTGAGACCGTAAATATATTTGCTGCATACTATGAAAGATCCATTCGATCATGCTAACGTGATAACTAATAAGAACATAAAAAGAGATAAGAAGCACATTTTTTACTTAGTCTGAATTCAAAAGTTGTTATTTTCCTTGTTATAATAAAAAGAGAAATTGAAATTCATGGCACGTTTTAATATTTTTGATTCGTATTATTCACGTTATAATTTAGTATGTAAGCTATGATATACTCAAAATTATTTGAATGAGAATCGCCTATTGAAACAATTCTGAGAAATGTCAAATTTATCCTCTATATGAGCTATGTGGATTATTATTATCATCTTATCAAGATGTATAAGCTATATCATATTGATCTATGCATTACTGTGAAGTAGGCAAGAACAGTTTCAAAAGTAAAGACGTACATATTCAACTTTGCTTTAGTCATGATGGACATTTGCATTTTGTTTTGTTTTGCACGATAAACTCTATCCCCTGTTCTATTTTATTTCACAATTTATAAGGAAACAACAATTAATAATTTTAATCGTGATCCACATTGCCCAATTGAGTTTTTTGAGCTAATTTGACTTCTTTTATTAAAGATGAAGAAATGGAATGGAAATATTTGTGCATTATAATTTTTATTTTTTCTGTGATGAAAAGATATGATCTAAATGGAATTTTCGAAAGAAAATATACGTCATCAAACTATTTGTCTCAATACTTATATGAAGAGTTGATAGAATAATATTTGTGTGTGATGAGAATTAAAACGATTCTTCATTAATTTTTATTATTTTTATCATACAATATGATTAAAATGAACTCATTCAGTGGATATATCGATTCGTTATGAATAATAGAAAATCTATTAAAAAAATAGTAACGTAAATGAAAACTGATCAATGGTATAAGTGAAGATATTCAACTTGGTCTGAAAATGTGAGATTTTTCTTTGTGTTATACCTGTATGATGAATTCTGTTCTATTTTATTCATATTATAAGAAGAACTTTTTTTTTGCAACTCAATAACACGTCTTAACATATCCTGGTAAAATATTTCAATTTTAGTTTGTTCGATGTAGATTATGACTGAGCATGAAGGCTCGAGAATATTTAGAATTATTGAATAGAAATGGTTGATCGGAGAAATTTTGAAAAATATCGGAGTTATTCTCAATATGAGGTACGTGAATTATCTTTTCTTTTGTCTATCAGAATGCATTAGCTATATCATGTTGATTATTTAGATGTACAGTAGGCAAGAACAGATTCGAAAGTGAAGACGTACATATGGAACTTTGCTTTGGTCATGGTGGACATTTGCATTTTGTTTGTTCTGTACGATAAACTCTATCCTCTGTTCTGTTTTACTCCACAGTTTATAGAAGAAAACAGGTAATAATTCAAATCGTAATCCATGTACCTCAATTGAATTTTTAAGCTATATATTATATATATATATATATTTATATATATCTGTTAAATTTATATAATGTATTTTGATTGGTTTCTTTCCTTCCGTTCTATATTTTGTAACATGTGAAATATAATTGGAGTACTGTATGTGTATAGAACTGCTGTTAGCCTGTGAATATCATCATGTTGGCTTTCATTTAGCATTGCTGTTTATTTTCATACGTTTCTTCTCCAATAAATACTACACAATGGGTAATGGAATGGAATAGGAAAGTGTAAAAACCATTTGTCCTTGGAAAAATACATTCCAAAATTCAAATTATCAATAACATTTACAATAGATTCAGCAGTAAACTGATAGTTATGTCCTAGATTCAGATCGGAATTTTCTATTGAATAGATATTATTTCAAGTAAATTATTGAAATATTTCTTTGAAAACTATATTTTTTGTTATACCTTGGTTACTTTCATTGTCTTTATCGTTCTCTGGTATCTTAATCTTCAAACTATCAAAAGATCGAACTCGAGACATAGCAACATATAATTGTCCATGTGAAAACACAGGTTTCTCCAAGTTTATTCCAACGAAATCGAAAGTTTGTCCCTGTGATTTATTTATTGTCATTGAAAAAGCCAGTCTTATTGGGAATTGTCTCCGTTTGATTATGAATGGAAGATTTGAGTCTGTTTGTATCAAATCTATTCTTGGTAAAAAGATTCTGGAATGTGCACTTTGACCTGTTAACACTTCTAGGTCTAAATAGTTATTCTTCATTTGTTTCACGATCAATCGTGTTCCATTGCAAAGACCTTTTCTTGGATTCATGTTACGTAGAAGCATAACAATTGCCCCAATTTTCAATGAGAGTTTATGGGGTGGATATCCAGATGGTGTTTGCTTATGTAAGAATTCAATTGGAAAGTTCATATCGTTCTCTCCCTCATATATCGCTGTATCTGCACTATAATATATTTTTGTTTCACCTACAATTTTTGATAATACAAGTTCATTTTGGATCATCGTATCATCATTCTTTGGTGATAAAATAGCTCTGTTCATAAACTTATATATATTCTGAGGCAGAATCATCTCATTTCCAAATATTTCGTCGGCTAATGAGCTTTTGATAAGACAGTGGGATGGTATTGTAGCAATTTCCTCAGTACCATTCCCAATGTGGAGTAAATATCCAGCAAATTCTTGTTCATTCTTATTTACCCGCATGTTTTGTGTTAAGGATAGTTTTTTGAATAGGGGCCACAATGAACTACGTAACATTGAAATTTCGATTATCGCTGTTCTATGATTCGAATGTTGAACTATTGGAAGACATTGTCGGAAATCGCCCCCTAGAACAATCACTTTTCCTCCAAAGAGTGATGAATTATCCATTAAATCTTGTAAAACTAAATTGATAGCTTTAAGTGCATATGATGGTGCCATAGTTATTTCATCCCAGATAATAATGCTTGCTTTTCGAATCAATTTACCTGCATTACTATTTGCTGAGATTTTACATACGCTATCTTCATTTATTGGTACTGGAAGTTTGAATACAGAATGAACTGTTTGACCACCTTTTAATAGAGTTGCCGCAATTCCGGTCCAAGCTACAGCGAGAACTGTATGTCCTTGTCCTCTTAAAATGCTGATGATGGTATTATAAAGAAATGTTTTGCCGGTACCGCCTGGACCATCAATATAAAAGTAACGCTCTTTACAATTATTATCATTTACTGCATTCAAAATATAATTGGAGATTTCTAATTGTTCAGAGTTAAATTTTTCTGCATTTTGTGCACCTTCGCGTCTTTCCAAATCTCTATCAATTGTACTGTCAAAATCATCTTCGGTGATCTTGACTGGTTCAGGAAGACCAAAATCATTCAATTGCAATCTATGTACAATTAGAATTTCTCGAATTTTTTGTAAGCATTTGTTTTCCGCGACTTGCTTAGAATATTTTCGTGAATAGTCTTCCATCAAATATTCTTTAAAATTTTCCCACAAACGAAGTGCATTTGTTGAAGTATGGAAACTGATCAAATATGCAAATAATTCACGTAATTGCTTGGGGAATTTGTCGAGCACAGCTTCTTGTAAGCAATTTTCGCATTCTTCATCATTTTCTAGTAATCCTTTCGCGCGTGCTGCTTCCTGATAAGTGTTGTATAGTTTACCATCGACAGTTCGTAAATCGTCAAAGCTTTTCGCTCCCATAACATTAACTAAGAGTAATCGGAGATGGAATCTCTCTATATCTTTTGGACTTACAGAAACTATTCTACCAATTACGGGCTTAGTTTCTCTCTGTCTTATTTTCCATACGTTTTGATTGGTGAATACGTAGTATTTTGGAATATCCATATAATTGTATTGTCGTGCTGCAACATCGGTTTGATTCAACAAGAACCAAGCTGTCAATGTTGTATGACGTGTTTTTGCTCGTTCTATTGCTTTCTGTATTTGTGCTGGATGAAATACAACTGTTTGTTGATATTGTAGATGAACTGCTAAATCAAAAACTGCATGTGATTTATCATAAAGTTGGTATTCATATAGTCGCCAAATACACTCGACTGGACAAATGTATCTTGTACTTTCATAGCCTTTAATTTCGTCCCAAACGAATTTTTTTTCATTCTCCACTGGTCCCAATTTTATGGTAGCGCAATCATGTCCTTTGCATAAATAATCACATATATATTTTATACTCTTAACTGATAAACATATTTCTACATTAATATGAGTTCTATACTTCTTGCTTAAATATGGATTATACGGAACAATCCACCTGTTGTCTATTTCATATTTGATAGAACCGTTTTTGTAAAAAATGAATATTTTAATATTGTTATTACGTCGTCTGTAAATAGGATATCCATTCACATTTTCAATAGTCTCGTTTCGGAAATCCTTTGGATATTTTTTGGAACATTTATTATCACTCATACATGGCGAGTTTTTATTCAAAATACCACAAGGCCCATGAATCATGTGCGATCTGATTACTTGATATAATTCCTGTTCCTTATCTTCATCAGGTATTTCTGCACTCACAATTGCATCAATATCATCTTTGTTTCGTATTTTGTCATTTTCGTCCAATGTAATTAACAGATGCATATGCGGTAATCCGCGTTTCTGAAATTCTATTACATATTTATAAGCAATTACTTTGCCAAAAATACTTCCTTTGATAATGTCATTCAAAATCGATTTGTTTTTACCATGGAAAACACGTGCGACAAGATCTGGTCGGTCCGAAGCAGTTTGTCCTTCATGTAAGTTTTCTGTAATCTCTTTCCACTTTGGATTGCAAGTAACAGTTATGAAAAGATCAGGTTTACCGAATTCACGAACAATTGCCATGGCGTTTTGATACATTTTTTGCATAAATCGCGGACCGCCTTGAAAAGTTGAGGGTAATATTACCATCGTACCTGGTTTTGCACCTTCGCTGGCTGATTTATTATTGATATGATCCATCAGCCCACTATATAGCTCCACTCTAAGCTTTGGTTGATTCTGTCGAATAAAATTCAAACGTTCAGCCTCTACTTTTACGTAAGCGTCCACAATGTACTGTTGCGTGAGTTTACCAGCTGATAAACACGGATTGAAGACACTACGATCTGCTAAGCGATTTGTATAAAATTGAAGCATGGTCTGTTTCTTAACACCATCTACTTGTTTCATGTTCATTTGCCAACCTTTTTCTCCACGGGGAAACAATAGAGGATAAGTCATTGGATCACAATTTTCACTAAACTGATGAATCCTGACACTACCTTTCCCTCTTGGATGTATACAAATATCTCGATCAATTGGTGGTTTGCCATCAGTTGAAGTGAAAACAACAGCAACCTCATTACTCGTTGGTAGATTATATCTCCGTTTGTCTTGTGTGCGATCGCTAATAATCCAAAGATTGATTTCTGGTAATGTTTCATTATTCTGTCTAGCCTTCTCAACCTCAATTTGTTCAACTTCTTTTAACATCATATATGCAGATGCATATGGATTAACTTCCCGTATGAGTTCATCTAGCTTTCGCATTATTTCTGGTTTGCATAATTTGTTAGAATCTTGATCCATCCTTTTTGCCAACGCATCCATTGTATCAATGATGTACAATTGTGCATATTTTTCTGTCTTTCCATTCGATGGGTAAATTGATCCATATGTATTATGATATATTTGACCATGGATTCTGAAAGTATATGGTCCTTTTCCTGGAGGTAGTGCAATCTGTGCTCCCATGGACGCAAAAGCTAAAGCACTGTTATAATTTCTAATATGTTGTCTAAAATTTCTGCTATCCGCATCATTTTCCGTCATCAGTTTGTTTAAATATTCTGGAAATTCTGGTAGTATATCAACTGCTAATTTTCCTTTACGGCAACAAGTTGTAATCTTCCCGTCTGATGGTTTTTCACATGCGAAATTTCTTGACTGACAATTTGAACATAGAACATCCATTAATCCTAAATAATGTGGTTCAACAATTTCTTCAGAATCTTTTGTTGCCATTTTATATGTATCTACTGGTTTTTTCAAAATTTTGCTTCGCTTGATCATCATTTTTTCTTTTTTATGAATTAATTTTTCTTGTTTTTGCTTTTCTGTTTCTGATACTGCGATTTTACGTCTTTCCTCTTTATTTCTTTCTAATCGTTTACGTTTCTCATCCTCCGTCTCTTTCTTAACATAATTTTTGGAGTTATCTCTCATTTTCCGTAGCCTTTCATCACGTTTATCTGGTGTTTCTTTTTCTATATATTCTTCCTTATTATCTTTCAATACCTGAAGCCTCTTTTTACGTTCTGCTATCGATTCATTACTTAAACGAATATTTTTATAGGTGGCCTGCGTCATGGAACGCCTATTTCTCTCATCTCCACTTTCTGATTGCTTCCTTTTCTTATAATTTTCATGTTTTTTTTGCTGTCTTACATTGTTGGGAAAGTTTGATATTCGTCGAGCTCTGAACATACCAACTGCATGAGTCCTGAGTTGTGCAATATCGTAAATTTCATTCTCTGGATCTCTATTCAGTAGAATACTTGAGCAAAATGCCATTGCAAATAAACCACAATCAAAGCCATTTGTTTGTTTCTGTACTTTTGCGATCCTAATTTGAGGATGATATGGAAATAAATGATCCAAATAATTTCTTGCATCTTGATGAAGAGTTGTTGAGTTCAAACTATCATAAATCGTGATGAATATGCCATTATAATGAGCTGTTATCCAATGTCCAATTCCAGGGCCAAAATTGCGCAAATTTAAAACTTGTAGATGCTTAGTACCCTCTGGTATTGCTTGAATCCTATTCAAAGCCTCCAAATAGTAAGTTGGTTGAGGCCTGTAGTCCGAAAAAGCATGGATCATGGTGAAAAATACGTCGAAATGAGTATCTTCAAGGTAACCTGAGGGATTTTGTAAGATGTTGTAATCGTGCTCTGTAAGTTCTTGTATCATTCTGAAATCATCATTAACGTCTAAATTGATATCTTCTGTATTGATATTAGTTTGCGTTCCGCTTTCTCCATGTATATCAGAATCTTTGGACTCCTGATATCTTACCTGCCGCTTGGAACGTTTTGACCTATTTTTCGTTGGCATTATAACGTATTTGCGAGTACAACTAAGAAATGAATATAATCGATTTATTATTTGAAAATTATCAAATGAATTACTGATGTTGATACTCTAGTTATCTGTTGAAATTCTCTTTATCAAGTAAAAGTAAACTTTTTTCTCACCTTTTAATCTAATATATGATTTTCTCAGTCGATAATAACTCTAGAGATACTAATTATTCAAGGACTTACTCAGCTCTTCTTGATTAATGTCTCACTTATGAATAAGTTACGAGAGTGAGATGGAAAAATATCTATTTTCCACACCAAAAACCTATAAATAAGAATTGTAGTAGCCAGTACCTGGAGAAAAATATATTTAAATAAATTATATTATAATTAAAAAATTATATCATGAAAAGTGTTCGATGGTAATAATTATTTTGAGAAATGTTAAACTAATGTTTCGCAGGCAACTCTTTTTTTCCTGTTGAAATTAATATTTCATGAGGAGAAGAAAAAAATATACTCATACTATTCGAGTTCCAACCGTAATCATTTGCCACATCTTATGATTTGTTTATTAATTTGTATAAATATGCAGTACATTGCAAAATTTCATATTATGGTTGAACAGTACATCTATTTAACAAAGATTCAAAATTGAATCAATTGTCAACAAATGAATTGTTCTACTTTTTGAATTGCAAGTAGGAAAGTTTTGGATAGTTCTTTTGCTGTTTATTGACTTACAACTGAAGTAATATAATAAAATCTTCATTTGATTTTGAAAGCTTCCTACGCAAACTCTTGATACATTTTTTAAATTTGTAAACGTGATTTTCTGACAGTTCCTGATTTTGATGAATCTTCACGTTTTAGACCCTACTGAGCCCGGAAAACATTATTCTAAAAAAGTCGGTCTATCGGTCTGTCAGTCCGTCGGTCTGTGTGGAAGCACGATAACCTGAGAATGCATGCGAATTTTTAACTAAATCTCATATCTAAGTTCTCTATCAAAAAGCTAGGTTCAAGTTCGTAGATGAGCTTTTTTCAACAAGTGGTACCGAATTTTTATTGATGAAACTTTCTAGTTTTTTGCGATTATTTCATAAACGGTGGTATTTATCATGAAATATGAAATAACTGAAACTAATCTTTGAATGATTTGGCACAACATTCACAGTGAACATTTCTCAAGATTATCAACGGTTTAGTTGTAATTATATAATTTGTTACATTTTTCTGAAGCAAAGAAATAATTAGAATCATAATCGTCATTCAAACTTGGACATCACATGCGAACGTACGTGAATTGTTTATTTTTTTCAAGTAATTTGGCTCTATCATGTTTGGTATCAAATTGAAGTTCTTGTGGAGATAATTCTGTCAAAGAGCGTATTTGAACGATTCAAACAATGTTTAGTTTATCATCAACTTTGAGCCCTCGGGGAGATAAGCTTAGTAGGTATCAGAAATAAAAATTTGTAGAATCCACGTTACTATCTTCAAATTACACTTCCGCCGATCGAATCTTGAAACTGTGTGTTTCAATGGATTAAAAACCCCAAAAATCTAGGAAAGGACTCTCCATTTTCTTATATATAAAATACTCATTTGTATAAGGACAAAAAAATAACCGCCATCTGTCACTTTAACAATTACAGCTGTCACTTTGACAACGACAGTTTTCACTTTGACAATACGCAATTAATTGTTTCGACATTTCAAATTCCTGGAACTGCGATGGAACTGGCCATAAAATTTATGGTCGGGAAAGTATTGTGTGGCTACAGCTGATTTTCAATCAATTTACAATTTTGCATATTTTCAATGTATCAAAGAGTCATACATAAACATTCAAACTTCAGTACAGCAAAGATCGCTTGAGCATTGTCTAAATACGCTTAGCCACCGAGGCGGCTATCATACAACTAAAAAATGCCTATTATTATTGATGGTAACTCATATCCTGAAAATAGTAGAATTTTGTGTCACATTTCCAAGCTGGGCATAAAAAGAAATATATTTTAAGTGACTGTATAGTCCTAGAAAAAGAATGCGTAGATCACGACATATTAAAAAAACATAAAATCTCAGATTTTTTTAAAATATATTTTTTTATTTCAGAAATTGTGATAGAGAAGTTTGAAGAAATACTTCCAGCTATTAAAGCTCTTCTTAGGCTGAATTGCAATTGAAAGACAAATAAAATCAGTTTATCCAAGCCCTAGTCGATTTAGTTGCTTT
Source organism: Dromius quadrimaculatus (assembly GCA_963989225.1). Taxonomy (NCBI): domain Eukaryota; kingdom Metazoa; phylum Arthropoda; class Insecta; order Coleoptera; family Carabidae; genus Dromius; species Dromius quadrimaculatus. The sequence continues at coordinate 17,105,728 of OZ022334.1, forward strand.
GGATAAATTGTGAGAAACTGTTGTTTACTTACTTGTACTGAGTACAGGGAAGTATTGTAAAACTGACAAAATTCACCTATCAAGATTTTGGTGGAAATATCCGTTCTGAGCATCCCTGAATCCATTTTGACTATTTTTGGCTTGATGTCGGTACGTATGTACAGATGTACGTGACTCGCAAATCTCAAAAATTATTGAATGTATTATGCTGAAATTTCGTATTCAAGACTGGTATGGGGTGTTGATTTGCACCTCGCATTATGGTTGCAATCGCCTGTACCAGAAGTTTCACTTGAAACTTTTTTTGAATTTTCCGCATAAATCGAGAATGATTAGCCGTAGGATACTGAAATGCAGTATTTGAGATTGCTGTAATATTTGAATGATCATGTCTCATTTTTGCTTCAATCGGCTGAACCGAAAAAGCACTTTATATGACAGACTTTTCGAATTTTCCGCGTAAATTCAAAACAATCAGTCGTAGAATTTTGTATCAAGCACATTTGTAACATCTAGTTGTGGGCCTCGCATCATGATTGCAATCGTCTATACCGGAAGTGCAATTTATTTCGAAAATTTTCTGAATTCTTCATATATGTCTATATATATATATATATATATATATATATATATATATATATATATATATATATATATATATATATATATATATATATATATATATATATATATATATATATATACAGGGTGTAACAGAAATAAGTACATTAAATTTAACCAGTTATAGGACTCATCAAGTGTAACAATATTTCTTAATAACTTTTTCCTGAAATCTCATTTTTTTTTAGCCTTTTTACCCCCCCATAAATTGACGAGCCGTTCAGGTTCTAGCATAATTTGATCAAGTAGCAATAACAATAAAACAATCGATTTTGACAGATATAAGTTGTCAGATACTATTTATTTCTAATTATAAAAGATTGGTACAATAATAACTATTATATTGATTGAAAAATAAAGAATGTCTACCTTCACAAATAACGAGTGTACAGATATTGTATTGGCTCACGGTGAAGCTCAGGGAAATGCTGCTCTAGCTCAACGAATTTATTCGGACCATTTTCCAAATCGTCGCCTTCCAAACATTCGCACTTTTGTGAATGTGGTCCTGCATCTTTGAGATCACTTGGTATACTCAGATCCTATTGATACGATACAAGTTTTGCGAGAACGACTCGAAAATGCAGCTATAAGTATTCGCAATAGCCCACAGATGTTAGAAAAAAGTAAATGATTCATTCCGTCGACGCCTTCAGTGTTATATTGATAATAACGGTGGTCATTTTGAACACTTATTATAATTCAGTTGACCTATAATTTCTTCGTTAATTTATTGATTCGATAAATTTTATTTCATCACTTACCTTTGTCGTTCTCTTCAGAATTTTATCTTCTTTCGTATCTTTTGAACATGTCTCATTTTTGGAGTAAAAACTATTCTAAACTTCTCTTGCGTGCTTGCTCACAGCCTGCGCGCATGTCTTGCGTCTTGCTGTTTCAAGCAGAAGCTCTCAAACAATGATCACTTCATTTGAAAGTTCGGTCAAGTACTCCCTGGTTCGGTCCAACAAGAGGTGTTAAATGCACCCTTTCTAATTGTCTTATCCTTAAATTCGACCACAAAGATACACGCTGCGCAACTCGGTACTATTAAGGGATGCTTAGCTAGCATTCTTTGTTCAAAGAAACACTGTTTTAGTGTCACTGTTAAAGTTTTTAGTTATTGGTGTCGCCATCTCTTGATTGTTAGCCTGACTGTTAGTTAATTCAGCGTGCCCAGCTGATTGCTGTGAGTTCAATGACCTTCGTCATGTGAGATGTTCTGAGTGTTACATCAGTAATACATAATAAAAGCAAGATCATTCATAATCTTCTTGATATTCTGTTAGAGTATAAATTAATTTAGAAGACACTGAGGTATAAATAAGACTGTTATCTTGGAGAATTGATTTCAACGGTAAATCAATGGTAAATCTAACCTAAAGACAGTAAGCAAAAGTATGTATTGCCAAAATTCTCTTAGTTTTCCAGTTTAGTGATATGTCATGATAATTTCATAACAGTTATAAGCAGTGAAAAAATATTATTGAAGCACAAGGACACTACAGTTGAATTCTTCAATTTAATATGTCATGAAAATTTCATAACAGTTGTAAGCAGTGAAAAAACATTATTGAAGCACAAAGACGCTACAGCCTAATTCTTCAGTTCAATAAATAAGTCATTAGGGCGTAATCCCATGTACAATTTACAGAACCTGCCCGACGACTGTTCAAATTTGCAAATTAGGTGCTTATTCTTATTGACATCTGTCATTGTTCTAGCAAATGTCAAACATTCAGAATCATCCATGGGCGCACAGTGAAATTTTTGACTAAACTTCAATGAATTTTAACTCGATATCTAAGGAGCTTACAGACAAAATGTATCCGAAAAAGTTGTTACATTTGACGAGATCTATTACTGGTTAAAATTAATGTACTTATTTCTGTTACACCCTGTATATATATATATATATATATATATATATATATATATATATATATATATATATATATATATATATATATATATATATATATATATATATATATATATATATATATATATATATATATATATATATATATCTAATGATGTACAAGTAAGTCACGTCAGATTTTCTTGACCATTTTCTCGAAAATTCACAATTTGCATTATATTTAATATAAATATTTGAAATTTTGATGGGATATGGGTTTTGCAGCTTTTAACATATACACCACATTTCAGGAAGATTGACTGTAGAATTTTCAAAAAATTTCAAAGAAAAAATCTGACGTGGATATCACGTGACTCTCTTGTACATCATTGGATATATAGTCAAACACAAAATCTCATTCCAGGGCTAATCGTTTTGGATGAATCTTAAGGACTCTAAGAATCTGTCAAGTAAAATGCGCTTTTAGCCTAGCGTGTTGCTATGGGAACAGTAGATCATCATTATTATGCTTCAACATTCCTGAATACTGATTTGAGAGATTCTACGGCTATCAGTTCTGAATTCATGTGCATCATTGGAAAATGTATTCCAACTGAAGTGCACTTTCGGTTCAGTCTATTGTTATGAAAATAGCAGGCAATTATTCATATGCTACAGCAGACTATAATACCAAATTTCAGTACTTTATAGCCGACCGTTCCGAATATATGCAAATAATTTTCAAAGATTGTCAAGTGAAGTACCTTTTCGGCTCAGTCGATCTCAATGAAAATAGAATATGAATATTAGGATAGTATTCATCGTCTTGAATACTGAATTCTGAAAAGCTACGATCAATCATTTTGTATTTATGCTGAAAACTCGAAAAATGTTTCGGGTAAAGTGCACTTCCGGTTTAGCACATCGCAATCATACAGCTAGATGTAATAGAAATGCTCAATACGCAATTTCAATATTCTACAACTCATTGTTTTGAATTTATGCAAAAAATTTGAGAAGACTGTTCTATAAAGTGCACTTCCAGCTTGAACGATTGGTACAAAAGTAGAAGAAAACCATAAATATGCTACAGCTATTACAATTATCAAATTTCAGTATCCTACGGCTGATCAATCTGGATTTATGCGGAAAATTCAAAAAAGTTTCAAGTAAAGTGTACTTCCGGTACAGACGACTGCAACCATAATGCAAGGTGCTAGTATATTAGTGTTAAATACGAAATTTCAGCACAATACTTTCAAAGGGTTTTGAGATTTTCGAGTTACGCACATACGTACCGACATCAAGCCGAAAATAGTCTCTATGATATTATGTGCCATTTTCGAATGTATCGACCGATTTTTGTTAGCATTCTAACGAATCTCCAATTTTGATCGAGAAATTTGGTAAATCGAGTTTCATTTTAGAGATTTTGGAGCGAATTCTCTAAGAAAATGCTTTGAGTGTGCGTTTTAACTTTTATTTTCAATCAAATAGAAGTGAATCACTTTCTCACCTTCAAATCAGATAGACAACTTCCACAATTAGATATGATTAGGTTATGGTAATAATTATTTGCTGCTTCTTCCACTCAGCTCACTTAATTACTCCGTTTATAAAATTATTACAGCATCAAACTCCGAAATTCCTATTCCTGTAGTAGAACCTACGAGAAAAATTGTTTTAGTGATGATTTCATAGATAAGTATGTCTAAAAAATTCACATTCTTAGGTTAAGTTGGTAAAATGATTATTTCGTTATATTCCTACCTTATTTTGATTGAAATCTGAATCTCTAATACAATCAACTTCCGCAAAATATAAAATTCAATGCGAAACTATTGTAATTTTTTCCGTCAATTAAGAAATCGAAGGGAGATATATTGTCGTATATTCTACACACAATGCAGGACAAAACTGACTGTTATTAAACGCGGCAATATCACATCTGTTGTTTATAAGTGCGCAAGCGCAAGAACTCAATCTGGAGTGCGTTCGGATGCTAAATGTATCGCTCAAAGCAAAGCGATGTCAAATATGATATGATTGATGCTTAGCTAATTTAGTCGAACGACTTGAACCAACTTTTTTTCATTTTAACTAATCTTAAATTCAAAATAATGGCAGAGTTGCCTGTTTGCATGTTGAGGACCTCTGAATTTTTACTTTATAATGTTTCCCATTGCAAATCAATAAATTGTAGTAATATAGAATTTATCAACAATAATAACTATTTCTTGCTTCATTCGACCTGTCAAAAAATAAGTACACCAGTTATATCATATGTAAATACATTGAAGAATATTTTTCATAATATTTGCTTCACTCAGTATAGCGATAAACCTAACAAACACAGGCAATGCTAGGAGTGTAGGTTATGAATTAAATTAACTGATACTATTTGTTTATAATGAGATAAATCAAGTCACATGAATTAGATTTGCACGCATCAAACATCTAATAAATTTTGATGCACAAAAGATCAGGATGGGGAAAATTTAGCTGCATTACATGTAAAAAGAATTAGTAGGTACAGTTCATCGAGTGATGTATGAATCATATTTCATAACATGTCAAATTATAATGATTGATGACTTCATTGTCGTAATTAGATGTCATTACTTAATATGACTCAGTTTTCTGATACAGACTGATGATTCTCACAAAATTTGATTAATGTAAACTCTTATTTGTTCATTCGTTGGAATTTTCAAAGTGTTAGTTTCATTGATAGCGAAAGGATATTATAGTCAGCTCTTGATTGCTTGTTCTATTGTTGTATTTGGACAGAATGTTCGATTGGCTGGGTTCATCAAGATCCAAATCCAAATTCATTCAACTAAAAGAAGTGTGAGATTAGTATAAACCAAACTATCAATGAACAATATTGAAAATCAGAATAGATACTCGTGTATTGTTGAATTTGTACCACATGTATCTACCAAACTGTAATTGACATGTTTCAAATTCCATTCAATCTTCAATACTTATTCCATCCATAACCGAGAAATATCGTGAATTGGAATATCGTATCCAGAAAATAGTATAATTAAATGATGGATCTTCGAATGACAGATAATCAGTATCAGTAATTAAAATTCACATCACTTGAGCAAGCGTTTTAAGTCTCATTGGTTATTCTTTAGTGCCTACGAACAGTTAGGTTTCTTCCAACAATATCATAAAAAATCAATTACTGAGAGTACCACTTCTTTAATTTCTTGAATTTATTGTATGCACGTTTCCTACAATATTTGTGAATGTGAAATAAATTGTCCAGTGTATTAATAACTACATGCCCATATTTCACTATTCTTCAAGATTTGATCCAAGAATTTATCCAATTCTACGGTACGAAATACAAATTTATTTTGATAATTATGTATACATACCCATGAATAACCTTTTTTTTTGTGCCATCTTCAATTATCCACTATATTCATCAAGTAAAAATGATATTTATCCAAAATGATCCTTAAAACTCTCGTATTTGTTTCCAAAAATATCTATGAATGTCAAAAAGTTGAAATGTCATTTCAACAATTGAATATGAACATCAAGTCGCAATGATCAGAGCAGGACCAGCCACATTGGAACGATAATCAATGCTACAGACATCGCAGCTTGTGATATTCACGCACAAACGCTTGATAGAATGTAGAAAAAAAATGTCTCAATCGGGTTGGTACCATAAAAGTATTTTTCCTAATCAAGGTAGGGCCTGTAGATAGAATTTGCTACAGAACGCAGGCTGACTTAATCCGGCGCTGTCGCAAAAGCCTCGTTTACATTAGAGTGAAACAACTAAAAAATGTTGGAGATATAAATTATTTAAAACAACTTTTCAGTAAATAAAATGCATCAGATGACATTTGCTCATGACTATTATTTACTAATCTATCATTTGAATTCATGTAGACTCAGTAGATTTTATGAAATCTACCAAAATATTTTGCAGCATGACATGTCAAAGTGACGTTTTCGAAATACAGCAAAAAGCATGAATCACAGTAGAGCGACAAAATTTATAAAAGTTGTACTTATAAATTATTTAAAATACTTTTTTAACAATTGAATTGTATCACAGGACATTTGCTCATGCATATTAAACATTAAACTAATGTTAAAATTCACGTAAATGTAACACAATTAATAAAATTTATACAAAGGTTTTCGAAATTGAAATGTCAAAATGACGTGTGATTTTGTATACCCCTGTGAAAAAGATGAGTAAAAGATAGGGGCACGCTGATCAACGCAAATTTTCGTCGTTTTTAATTTTTCCTGCAAATACTATAAGTACCAAAAATATGAGACCCCCGGAAGGCACTCGTCCTTCTGAATATCTATCGATTAAAAAAAAATTTATTAAAATCCATCAATAAATAGAGGCTGTAGAAATGCGCAAAAAAATGACGAATCTATACCCAGAGTGGAACATAGGGCTTTAAGTATATATGACTAGCGCTTGGCCTGCTACGCAGGCCTAAGCCCTAGGCTTCGCAGCTCGATATGTGAACCGCCTCCGGCAAAAATTCTGTCACTCTAAGATAAATTCAAAATATATTTTTAGCTCACAAAATCCCCCTGCTCTATATTATATTTGTGCATTTCCCCCTACTTGTGATTTAACTGCTTTTTATTGACAATTCTCAAAATTATTTTATGTATTCATCAATCGGATAAATTGATTCCAACTCTTCTACGAATTACAAAGTCTAAATTCAAAACTTCAAAGCGAGATAATATGTCTGTGCCATGTTTCGCATATTCTCAGTCATTGCTTAACTGTTTTCGAATACAAATTAGAGTATTAGTTATAACAACTCATGTAATCCTTCTGTTTCATTTTGACGACATACTTACATTCTTACAATTCGCTTCACTCGTCAATTTGTATATGATCACAATTTTTTTGTCTCCTTTGCAACTCTCAATATTATTTTGGATAGATATGGTTGATAATGCTGACTGAAA